>OV651818.1:86635493-86653508 GCA_927349885.1 Psylliodes chrysocephalus
TAAATCGTGCTTCTCTAATAATATTACTCAAATCCGCAATATGGCTCCCCAAATGTTTAGTACCTCGTCACTTTCCCGTTTCAAGAAAAAAATAAAAAAACAAGAAATTATAACTTCAGCAAGGGGGTGGGTGGCTCAGAGGTAGAGTCTCTGCCTGTCAATCCAAGGGTCCTAGGTTCGAATCCTACCGTTGGCCGGGATTTTTTCATTTAATTTAATTATTTAAAATTAATTCTAATGCCTTGGTAGGATTCCCTACTCGACCATTCACTGTTGGGTTCTAATTAACAGTGCTGTTCCTAAAGTGACACTGGGAAACAGTAACAAAGCCTACACAGAACACGAGGCGAAATAATCAGAGTTGTTGAAACCGATGACATACAAAAAAAATAACTTCAGCAATAATGCCTTAGATGTATTTGACATATCTGGATCATTAAACTGTCACTGTATATACCGATTTCTTATAGTAGGTACCCATGATACAAAAAATTACAGAGGTATGACACTACAAAATCTTGTCGAGTTCACGCATGACGTATTGTGGTGTGGGATATGGAATATCTGATTGGCCATGAATAGATTAAAATTTGTTTCACGCGCTGTTTTGATCAACTGATACCTCAAATTCGTAAAATCCACGCCTCCACGCCACAATAATGCATCACTGTGACGTAGTATCAATCGGCGTAATATCATACCCTCTTTTTATAGTATTATGGTAGGTACCTAGCCTCTACTTTATATCTCTCCAGTAGATTATACCTTGCGGTTAACACAGTGTCTAGGTACACGCTAACTTCTACGCAATTCAAAAAGTTATATACACGCGAAACGTCTTGACAGAGTAGGTGAGCTGTGTCTATGCCGTTGGTGTTTATGCCGGTCGGCGTAGCTAGGTATGGATTGAAATTTTCTGGTGGCGGCAAAGCCGCCACCTTACGAGAAGTCGTTGCTTCGTTTTCTTATTGTCACGGCATTATTATTATATGTTCATGTATGTGAAATTTGCTTCTAAGGTTTATAAAATACTACTGCTAGTCACGGCGTAAATGAAAACAAACAAGACGCATTCACACAAACACCTCTCATCACAGCAATATGACGTTTCGCGTGTATATTATTTTTTGATTTGTGTACACTTTAGCGTGTACCAAAAAATGGTTTAGTTGCTTTTAAAATGTTTGTATGATTCTCAACTAGGAGTGTACCTATTGCTCTTGCGCAATAATTTTTTATTCAGTAGTTTTGCCCCATTCACCATACCATAAATTAGACTATTTTGACACGTCTTTCACGAAAACTTGGTGTGAATAGGAGGCTCAACGTTGTAAAATTGCAAAATAAAAATGCCCGACGCGTAATATACAAACATTTTTGGGAGCAATAAAATCTCTTTTGTATAATAATTTAACCATTGAACTTCTTTAAAAAGTAAAAAATGCTTGCAATGGTAAGGGCAGATGAGAGTTATACAATAATTTTGAAATTAAACCACTTTTCTACTTTTGGTTCCGATTTTACACCTATTTTAAAAACTTTTTACCCGGTTGCAATTTTTTTATATCAACACTTTTTTGCAAGTCACTGTTTTTTTGCATATAAACCCTTCCGACGACACAAACAAATGCTTGCAATATCATCTGAGATTCAAAAGATCTCTACATCGGAAGTAGCAAATTTTTTTTATAGACAAAATAATCAATTATTTGATATATATTTTGTAAATTACTAAATGTTCTTTCAAATAAATATAAACATTTAAATAGTCTGTATTGCTAATAATATAATAGATTTAAAAATATCTTCTGACTTCTCTTCCTCTTCTAAATACACAATAACTTGAAACTAGTCAAAAACCTGTATCTATTAATTAAAAGGTTACAAGGTTGAAGATGACATTAATATTATGTTTAGACACCACATACATTATGTAAATATTGCGTTATTTGTAAATATGTTGAAAATATTGAATTCACGATCTGTCTGTATTGTGTATTGAAACACTTGGAATTTAACTTTTGATTTGTTGTTTTTGTTTTAAAATACCTCCTGCGGTCGCATTCGAATGTTATTAAAACTAGTATTAAAGAACGAGACAACTATTAATTTATTTTATTTATTATATTCAAAGAACCTTGGTTGCTTTTGAACGTCAATGCAAATTCTAATTGTCAAGCAGCTGGATCATTTCCATGTTGATGTGATGATACAATGATGCAGCCGGGCTTCATTTTTGATAATATATCTCTTTATCTATTTTCCGACTAGGGAACATTAAAATTCGAGTAAAATATCTACCATTGTCCTTTTAGCATGTTACGCAGCACTTTATTTTAGAAGATTTCTAAGTAAATTTTAGTCCAACTACAAAGCTGACTACCAAATAAAGACACTGACGTGAACATATATGATTATGGATAAAAATTGTATGTATTACAAGCAACCAGTAGTACTCGTACTGCTTGAGCCTGCTAAGATACTTTGCACTGTTTCCATAAGGTAAAATAGTGCAATTTAGGGCATATTTCTAAATTTTTTTTAAAACAATGCTGTAATAATATTACTGATTTGAAAACTAAAAAAGGTTTTTCTTTTTTTTTTTTTCGAAACTGGTAACATACAACTTGCTTAACATCAAGAAATGCGTAAAAGAATCTTTGTAGAACAAACAATGGTAATAAAAAAATATTGTATACGCAAAGAATTTGTTTATGAGGCTTGGTTTTGAAAATCAGTTTATTTTTTATTTATTTTTTCTTATATTATATATTTTTTATGTTATTTATAGGTTAAGTTGTAAATCAGCGCAAGCTGAACTTTACATTTTCATCTTCCATTTATATTTTTACACTTACTGTAACTTGATGAACAAAGACTTATAGAAAAAAGGTGAGCCTATTTAGTATTATTATTTTTGTTATATTATTGACAATAACTTCAGCAACTAGAAAGTGAGGTGAGTGAAGTTGGCCCCCAAATAATATTTTTTATAATAAAACTATGCACTAGAATGCATTAGTGATGCACCAATATGCACCACTATTTATTTTTTTGTACCACCTTCTTAGAGAAATTACAGCTATTTCTTTTTGGGGGGGGGGAGGGATAAACGCTGCCCCTCCCCTAAGAAAATTTTAAGATTTACTGTAATGCACTAGTTAGCCCTTGTCATGCACTCATATGCACCACCAATTAAACTTTTTGCACCCCCTCCCTTTAGTAGTTATAGCTGTTTCTTTACTGTGAAGTTGCCCTACAATGATCTTTACACAGAAAAAAATGCACCGTTATGGACTCATATACACAACCAATTAAAATTGTTGCATCCCCTCTCTTCGGTAGTTACAGCAATTTCTTTACCGTAAAGTTAGCACCCCCCCCAATGAAGTTTTTGCAAAAAAAACTATTGTACCGGTATGCACTTCTGATGCACTCATATGCACCACCAATAAAACTTTTTTCACCCCCTCCCTTTAGTAGTTACAGCAATTTATTTACCGTGAAGTTAGAAGTTAGTCCTCCCTATATTTTCGCAAAAACATATTGCATCGTCATATACTGCTGATGCACTCATATGCTTGTAAAAAAATAATTAGTGGTGCATATTGGTGCATCACTAGTGCATTGTGGTGTAATAGTTTTTTTTTTAATATCATTGGGGGGCAACTTCACGGACCTTAGAAAATGTGCATTTTAAACTCGCTGATATTAATCTATTAAATATGTTTGACAGGTCATAAAATAAAAACGTCAGAAATGCTGACATTTTATTACTTAAATTGATAAGACGTTAATATTGGCAGCTGAGTAAAAGTACTTTTGCCTCCTTTGAAAACCGAATCACAAGTAACAAGCACCTTTGATGGTAAAATTCAATATTTCAAATAGTTATTTTTATAACTGATGTTTGGAAAAAAAACGTACTTTGGATTTCTTAGGTATAACCTAGAGATACAAAAGTACCTACCACTTTTAGTTATAATAAAAATATACTATTTTAATAATGATATTAATAATTTTATTGTTTTTAACCACTAAAATAATTTATTTACATTCTTACCATCTAGCATAATATTCCTTGCATATTCTTCTTCAGAAAAGTCGCACATTTTTTTAAATTCACTCATATCCGAACATAAAAACACAACTACAATTTAATCACTCACAAACAACATTGCAACTTAGTCATTAATTAATTCTAAATCAGTATTTGCTAAATTTTCAACAAATACAAAAATTAACAAATCGATTGACTTTGAAACTCTGCGGTAAAAACCTGTTTAAATTTTGAGACACAAAAAAACACGAAAGATAAACAAACGACCCGAAATAATCACTGCAAACCAGTTTAATTCACCACTTTTAATACGTATACATCCTTTAAAACAGACCGCAGTTGACAGCTGATCGCTACTACACCTGTCAAATGACAGCCGTTCGCGTCGAATCGCTACTTTTCCACCGGTAACTGTTTTTTTTGTTTATATGCACTTGTAATGCGGCGATTTGTTTTTATTGCGGAATCCAGTAAGCTTAGGTAAATTCGCGTCAATACAAGAGACAGCTGATCGGTTCGCGGCCTGCTGGATTTACGGATCGACGGCTAAGCATGGCCAACTGCGTTTTTACGTTCGTAAATGTCGCGGACCGGCGCAAGAGTGGCGGCGGCGTCGGTCGAGCGTCGTCGTCTACTGCGATCGATTCGATATTATGTATTCGATTGGGTTATATAAATTATGAAGGTTTTTTTTGGATTTGTTTCGTATTTGTTTGTATGATTTTTATGTAATGCAGTGTAATGCATCTAATGTGAATTGAATATTTTAACAAAAACCTTATCGGGCTTTCAAGCGCCCGATATGCATAGGCGTACCGAATTTATCTTATGTTCTGAACATTGTATGTGTTTTCATATTGGTTTTCCCAGTACCAAGTGAATTGAAATTGAAATAAATTTTATTGTCCTAATACTTGAAAAGGTTCAAATCATAAATTTAAAATAAACGTTACAACTGTTTTTTAAAAGTAATCCAGAAAAAAATAGCAATCAAAATAAAATTAATTTAAAAATAAAATAGTTAACAATTAATATATATTGTTTTTGAGATTTTGAGAGTTTATGTATAAATAAAACTTGTTACTTTAACATTGAAATACCTTGTATATTACATTACGAGTGTGGAAAGTGACATTTTTCACACGAGTGAAAAATATTGACGCACGAGGCGCAAGCTGAGTGCGACTATCACACGAGTGTGGAAAATCACTTTTCACACAAGTGATGTACAATATTTTTCCTACGACCACAAAATAATGTCATCAAAAAAATGTAAAACCAAGGTTATTATTACTATATTAATTAAAATGTATTTAAAAAAATAATCAACAATAATCGTATTTATTCAATTTTTATATTTTCTAAACAAAAAAAAACTAAAAAAAAAAAATTAAAAAAAAACAAAAAAAAAAATTCTGCCCCGCCAGGATTTGAACGCGGTCGAAAAATGGCAAAGTTGATAAGTTCGACGTCCTAACCACCTGAGCTAATAGCCCTTGTGTCAATTGAATGATCTAATCGGTTATGTATTTAACCAGAATAAAGAGCAAACATTATTTTAAAATTATTTTAATAATAATTGTTAAAGATAAATATCTAGGATCTAATTTACAACAATTTCAATAATTCAACAATCATATCGATTTTAGTATTAATATGGACATTACATGGATCAAAATAGAAATTAGGTGTTTGACATTTTGTGACAACTACTGCGGAAAATAAGATATTCTCACTCGGGTGGAAAGTAAATTCTTATTCATACGCGTGTGATATAGGGCACTTTCCATAGGACTATATAGTGTGATATATGTCACTTTTCTAAGTGGTCGTAGGAAAAAGATATTTCAACACTGTCCGTTGTTCATTCATTCTCATCCCAACTTTTTACACAAAGCATAGCAATGTATGATTCCTAATCTAATGAAACTGATGACAGTGAATACTGCCATTGTTTCTGATTAATGTTACATTTTTATACTTATACTGTGTTTTCTGTTTCAGAGTATTCTTCATAATGTTGGGGGCACAATGCTGTATTCTGGATTATGTAGCAGCAAAATACTTCATACATAATACATTTTATAACATTGGACTTGTATATACATTTATAATAAATTAATTTTTTGATTATACTTGTCTTTTTATCTAAAAACTGTTAGTCAAGTAGTTAAGATTGGTTCATGCAACTCAATGTTTGCTCTATTATTGCTATAATAACGCAAAAATGCAGATTGTGTGAACAACTATAATTTGGCTAACAGTTTTTAATGCGAGTAATTTTTACTGTCAAATTTGAATGACCTAGCGCTTTTCTCCTCTTTTTATTTTTTCAGTTGGCCTCTTACCCGATAAGGACTTAATTGAAAAATAATCAACCACATCCACCAGGTGGCGCTGACATTCTATCACCGTTTTCTAACATGGGAGTTACCGTTCTAAGAGTAAGTGTTCTGTGAGTCCGAGTCGCTCAATATAAGCCTTCGAGAGCCATCCCCTCCTAAACTCGATTTCACCCAACAGAGCCTACCTCTGGATCCATGGTACTTGTATGATTTTTGTTCCCTTTCCAACTACTATTATTTTAAATATTTTAAATAAGCGTCAATTTTGTCAAACTAATTGTCAGTATTTTTTAGTTATTAAATATACATTAAAATGACTTATTCTTGTGTATAATTGATAAATAATAGCATTTATATTTTTATTTTGTCAATAATTATAAATAATTCGATAATTTTAATAAAAAACAATTTGTTTATTTTATTTTATAAATTAGTAAAAGTCATAAATTATTTTCAAAATAGTTATTTAATCTTAATAACCCAAATTAATTTTTAATATTTGTAGATTATCGTTAGTGGGTCGTAGAAAAAAAATATACTATCGAATGGATTGTTTATATTATCGCACTCGGGCGATTGACCACTCCGCCTACGGCGTCGTGCTCAAATTTCGTCTTTGTGCGATATGGCCATCATATCCATTCTTGTTGCACAAACTTCTATTTTAGTTATTGAAACTAAATATAGTTAAAAATGAGTAATTCTTGTGAAGAAGCGATAAATAATAGCAATTCACAAAATATTCGCCTAAATTTACAAATAAATAATTAATTTTAATAAAACTATATGAAATTAATTTAATTATTAATATTAAAATTAAAACTAAAATGTTAGATGTATCAATGGAGCTGAGAGTAGCGATTAATAAAATTTTCTAAATTAGTAAAAGCCAAATTATTTTTAAATTAGTTGTTTTATATTAATAACATAAAATAAATTTTAAAATTTGTACATTTTCGTTAGTAGGTCGTAGAAGAAGATATATTCAAACAATTGAGCACTCCGCCTACGATGTAATGCTCAAACTACGTCTTCGTTCGATAGGGCCATCATATCCCCTCTTGTTGCACAAACTACAATTTTCAACAGAATGTTGTTCTGTAACAAAGAGGTGCACAGTATGAGCATTTATTTTAAAATTCTATAAGATATTGTAATGCGAGCCATTTCGTTATTCAGTCATGCTCTAATCCTCCAAGTCCCTCTTCGTCTTATTTAGCCTTTAAGGCTCAACTTGTCCAATTATCATACATAATTAAACCCCTTAAGACTAAAACATATGTGACGACTATGGTGAAGACGCTTTCGATTACCATTCAAGAACGAACGGGATAATGTTACTAGTTTTTTCTAGACCTTCACCAGAATTTTAAATGTGTATATAAATATTGGTAGAGGAACACTGAGCAGTCAGTCGTATATAAACAGTTGTGAAGATAAATAGTGAACAATTTAAAGACATTCGAAATATATATAAATAAGAATAGTATTGTTTTAAAATAAATAAGTGTTCAAATAAATTATTAACAAATAAACTTTTGTTTAAAATAAACAAACGTAACAATATCTTGTACAGCGTTTTACTTTTATAATTTTGTTAGTTGTAAAATAAATATACTATTTCTCATTAAACTAGAATTGTTTTACAAAATTTAAATAAGTAAACGCAGATATTTAAAACCGAATAGGTTAGCATCGACTTTTGTTTTAAAACTTGACACTTAAC
This sequence comes from Psylliodes chrysocephalus, assembly GCA_927349885.1. Taxonomy (NCBI): domain Eukaryota; kingdom Metazoa; phylum Arthropoda; class Insecta; order Coleoptera; family Chrysomelidae; genus Psylliodes; species Psylliodes chrysocephalus. The sequence goes on from OV651818.1 coordinate 86,643,625, forward strand.
TTTTAGAAGGAACACTGGTTATAAAATAATATTAGTAGGATTATAAAAATTATTAAATTTAATCTATTTTTTTCGAAAATCGACTTTAGACTAAACGAAAAAGAATAAACCTAAAATTGTAGATCATTTTATTGTGAAAGTTTAACAATCAATCATTGCTAAGACAGACCGCAATTTCATCTAAAGAATTTAAATAAAATAATAGTTATTACTACAAAAACAAATAGGGACAACTCAAACACATAATTTGTTACATATTTAAGTACGAGTATACCTACATAATTTGTTACCTTCAAGGCATATATAAACCAAATGATAGATATATATTGCGAGCACTTACTACTTATTTTGAATTTAGTAAACGAAAGAGAACGGTACTATCTGCTTTTTCAAATTCTTTTATCATAAAAATATTGGAATGTGATGTTTGGTTACACTTGAACGATCGAAAATGATAGATTATATTTCGTTTTCTAATATTATTGAACCTTTACAATATATTTAAATTATTTACATTCCATATTCTACAAAATGATTGATATTGACAATATTTTAATTTCATCAATGGCAAAAACTAACAGCTTTCGAAAAAAAAAATAAATCTGGAGAAGAGAGCTAAAGATACTGCAAATTTCTATAACGTCAGCCACTAATAGTGAAAACGTACTTAGAGGCAAATAAATTCCATGCTAAAATAATACTTAGGGTAAATCTGAAGTTTGGACAATTGCCTCCTAGATCCTCAGACTTGAATCATATTGTGCACGTCTGGAGCTGGATGAAGTTGGAGTTTTCCCGAAGAAAACAAAGCCTATTGATTTTGAAAAAAGCTGATTAAAAACGGGGGATTAAGATGGTCATTAAAAAAAAAAATCTAAATTTAAAACAAAAAACAAAAAGCGATAACAACATGAAACATCAAGCGCTATGAGTAGAAAAAGCCCTTTGATTTTGAAAAAAAAAATGGGTTTTGAAATGGGGAGTTAAAATTAAAAAAAAATCATAAATCAAAAATGAAAAGCGATCAGATTTTTCAGAATCAATAGGCTTGATTTTGACTAAAAAATTCATGTTGATATCGCTTTTGGTTTTTCAGTTTTTGTTTAATTTCAACCCCCCTCCCCTTAAAACCTCTATTTTTAATCGGATGTTTTTTCCAAATCATCTTCCCCTTATAGAGCTTTATTTTTGCTAAATATTTCAAGTTAACATCAGTTTTCCTTTTTGAGTAAGAATTTTTTTAAATATTTTAATTCCCCCTTAACCCCTCACTTTATTCAGATTTTTTTCACAATTAATAGTCTTCATCTTCTTGTAGTACTTAATTTAATATAATTTTCTTTTGTAAAAACCAAGCTACTTTTAATCCCAAGAGATTAAAAAAAGTTTAATCCCATTATTCAACCTCGTTGTTATTTATTAGATAAATTTAATTCGTTCAGTGTTAAAGGCAACAATTTTGTCAGAAGCATAATATTTATTTTTATTTTTGTAAATAATATAACTTAATAATAATAACCCTGTAAACTATTTTTGAATAAACGTTTAATAAAAATAATCTCAATTGTGGGTTTTAAATTTATAATCATAAGGACTTTCTAACCATACAGAATCTTAATTTTGATTCAAATTGACTCTGCCTCTTGTCAAACGAATAACACCTTCATTAAAATATCTAGGTACATAGAACATATTCCCACATAACAACCGTCAATTTTTGTTATATTTTTTTTTGTCTACATGTGATATAACACCAGTTTCATCAGTTTCACTTTCCGCAGCCTAAACAATGCTTTTACTCGTCGCTAGTTACAATTCAGCCTCTTACTCTCATATGACATTTCAGGTTTTTTCCTTCATTTGACATTTCCTGAAAATTTCTCTGCCGCGCCGAGCGCCTCAAAAATACGCCAACAATTAACATACAATGGAGGTTCTCGCGATTTAATACAATTAAAGAATCTCTGTAACGGCTAATGGTGATAGTTTTCAACCTGTGTCTACCAATTAAGGCGCAGCTTCTTGATGAGCCGAAGACCGTTCTTATAGTTCAGTCAAAAGAGTAAAGTTTACAACCTATTGTGTCTAGGGAAATATTCGATATTAATTGGCATCTCAACTGTTTTATGGTTAATATAAAGCGATATTAAATGATTCATTAAGTTATTTAAGAGTTTTAAAATTCAAGATAGCTTTTAATTAGTTGAATCTTAAAAAAAATTATTACAGTTCTTAAATCTTTCTCATACAAGCAGATTTTGTTTTGAAGAATAATAATCACTCAAGGTTTCACAATAATTTGATTTTTAGAGGTTAAAAAACAACTATTCGGATACTTGTAAGGAAGGTGGGTAGGTTAGGGTTTTCGCACTAGCTGTTAAGATTATTTTCATCTTAACCATCGTTTTCATTATTTCTTTTACAATGGCTTTTCATCCTCACCTTTCACAGCAACGTCTGGGGTTCCACAGGTTTCCAATCTGGGACCACTATTATTTAGTATATTTATAAATGTCTTGGCAATAAACTTAACATGCAATCACCTGCTATTCGCTGATGATTTAAAAATATTTACCTCAATTTCATCAATTAATTCAAGACTTTCATTTTTTACAGACCCAACTGGGCATCGTTGAAGATTGGTGTAATGAAAATAAGCTGTTTATGAAAGTGTCTAAATGTAAAGTCTGTCCATGTACAAGAAATACTAACCTTTATCAACTTATGCACCAATTAAGATTTAAATGGACCCGCAATTTTTCGTGTTGAGAACGCGAGATGGCCCTACAAGCAATACGTTCATATTTTATAAACATTGAAACTCCTACTTGTACGTCTTTTCCAATTTCTTTTAACTAAAAAAATATTAGCAGCATTTTTTCGCAAAGGAATTTCATTAACAAAATCTAAGCAATTTTTTTATGTTCCCAAAATAAGAAACCCAGTGAGTTGTAATTAGGACCAAAAATTTCGAAAAAAAGAACTATGACCCATTTCATCATTAGGAAAAGCATATATGGGTAGCAAAATGTAAAATAATAAATTCAATAATAACATTTCTTGCCTTTTTACAGCTAAGGAAATAGTTTTAATGTAAGATGCAATGCTGCCAATTTAGCATACAAATTTGGTCCCAGTTGGTTCATAAAAGTGTACTGAAGAAAATTTGCTAAGATTTCAGCGAATACTCTCAAACGGTTGGTAAATAAAAGAAGCAAGAAAAGCGTCAATTTAAAAAATGTAAAAGGAGACTGCAACAGAAGTTCAAACTTCAAACCCTAAAAAGATTATGGAATACATTGTCAAAAACCTGACCTTCGCGAAGAAGAAATCAAAAAACTAATGCACCAACAAGTAGGACTATTAGACGTCTACATTGTTGAAGCTGACGGAATTGAACACTCTACAAGAGGTCAGAGTAATAACCCAAAATGGTTTGAGGAGAGACAATCCCGTCTCACAGCTTCTACTTTTGGAGACATATGTAAGACAAGACTATACTTCGGAAAATTGGTTGAGACAATTATGTACAAAACATTACCATCATTTGGAATATGGAAAGATCAACGAAGATGTAGCAAGAGAAGCATATACATCTTTAACCAAAAATATTGTGGATTATTCGTCTGAACTGAACAAGGGGACACGGGTTTTTAGGAGCATCGCCAGACGGTCTTGGTGATGACAAAATTATTGAAATTAAATGTCCTTACTCCTCCCTGGAATATACACAATTAGAGGCAGCAAGTTCTATTAAAATTTTTTGTCTTATCTAAAGATAGATGCAATATCTATCTTAAAAAGAATCACAAATATTCTTAGGACAACTTTATATTTCTAATAGAAATTATTGTGATTTTGTGTTTTGAACACCTAAAGGACTACACATACAAACGATTGAATATGATGAAAAGTTCACAAAGGCAATTATGCATAGGATAGAACTTATGAGTAGTAGACGTTCACGAAATATGGAACTACGGAATTATTCAAAGTGAAATAAATATCTCGAGAGTCACACAAGTTTATACAAAATCTGTCATCAGAGACAAATCAATATAAATGTGAATGAAAAAACTGTTACAACTTAAAAATATTCTGGCACCAATTTTAGAAAAAGCTCTTATGCTCCTGTCACGGCAGACGACGATTTAATCATCCCTTCTTCCAGAGGAAAGGCAAAACTATTTGTCAAAATGTTTCATCTAAATTTATACTAAATCTTCATAACAGCAAAAAGTTGTTAACTACAAGTTTTTTTTTTTGATACCTTAAACCCTCTTACAAATTTATTACAGCCCGCAAAAAATGTCCTTATCATAAGTATGTTCTATTTTTTTTATATCCTTACATTCCTTTATAAAATATTACGTAACACTATTGATGTACCATTTTTGACAAATTAAATAAATTTTAATTTTGAAAAAATACTAAATAACATTAATTGTACTAACTTGGAGCAAATTTTTTCTTTTCTTCTTTTGTTCTTGCTTACTTGTTAAAATTATTTTCTGTCAAAACATTATGTTTGACATTTATGTGATGTATTTTGTCCTGTAAATGGATTAATCTGTTGGGCAATAAAATTATTTTAATTTTATTTTATTTTATAAATTGAAGTCCATACCTGGAATGACCATCAGTCACAATATTACTATTTTTCTCATAACACTATTGTTTGAATAACGTCATTTTCCATAATGCGAAAATTATTTTGAATTACTAACATTTCATGCATGTACACGGTGATAACTGTTAAAAAATATACGAGAAACTGCATTATTTATATGCTAATAATTTATGAATACAAAACTACTTCTCATACGTGTTGTATGAATAAAAGAATTGATAACGAAACGACGAAGGTGAGAAATATTCTCATTGCAAGAAAATGGTCAAATTAAAAAACGGAAAATAACTTATTTTATCTAACCTAACGGTTTGGTGAAGGTGTTGCTTTTTAAATGAGTGTTAAATACATATAATTGAGGCTTATTTCCATTTCTAACAATTTCACTATTTCTCAGCATTAAAGTCCGGCATATGGTGGAATATTCTTCATCAAGATAATGGAAATTCCTTTCATTAGATTTTAATCTAATGGTTTTCATTTATTGTTTATAAATATTGTAGTATACCTTATGTTGGTACTTTTTATATTACAATTATGAGAATGCACTTAAATATCCTTAGGATATAAATAGTAAATAAAATAAACAAAAAATTGTTTTTCTCTGTTTCTAGGTCAATTTATTTGTCAATACTTCAGTAGGCAGCCATAAGAATTATAATTCAAATTTGTTGATTCTTTATACATGTATAAAAACTAGGTGTTCAAAAGACACATTTTTCTATAGATTTTTAAATTCAAGTTATTTTTTATGAGGTATACTGGTTGGCAGGTACCTAATATAAAAATTACTGGTAAATTTGTTATTCATTTAAATTAAATGAAAAGGTAGGTATCATATTTTTTTTAGATTTATTTTATTAGTAAAATTCATAATTTAAAATTTAAAATTTTTGTGTTAACTATCTTTAAAAATAGTTATTTTATATTTATTAACTTCCGTAAAATTAGGTAAGAAACCTCTATCATTATTTTTTTTTTCATTGGGACCAAAATTTAACTGGGGGGGGGGGGTTAAAGGTAATAACCAATGACATATATAGTTTATAAAGACTGCTTATTCATATATAAACAAGACGACGAAAAGCTTGCACTCGTTCATATTACCTTGCTGAGTGCTCACCAGGCAGAATCGATCTGGCCCAAATGAGTTTAAAATTCATATTACATCAAAGTAGGAATTGAATTAAAAAAAATTACCTGAATGTTTACTGCAAGACATGAGCTTGGTTAGGTATTTTCAAAAAAATATATATATATTTGTTTGAGTCGTAAAGTCTAGTTTCCATATTTTCAAAACTATGCAGTTAATGAATGTGACTTCTCATTGCTAGATCAGACTCGGTTTTACCTCTTACTGATCTTTATTAACAATACTAATTAAAAATAATGATTTGACATCCCAAAAACTCCCGCTGTACCAATTTTCTATTTATGACGAAATTATAATTAAAAATGTATTTTTTAAATTAACTTTGTCACCCTATTATTGAACATGATGGCCACAATCTAAAAAAATAATAATAGAGGTTTCTTACACTGACCTAGGAAATCTATGGTTAACGGATTGCTTACTTTTTTGGGGCATCCTGTATAATAATTTTAATTTTTTTATAGATTTTCATTATAAGGTCGTAGAAAAAATATACTGTAAAATTCGAGTTTAAAATGTTCGTCATTCCATATCATTCATGTGAAGTGCGACTGTCGATCTGAGAGTTACAAAAATGTTATATATCTCTTACTTGTTCAAAGTAGGATGAAGCTATTTTACCAATACCATATTTGTCTAATTCTTTATCTACCTTCTGTCATCAAATTGTAAATGATGATGTTCAACACAATATCCGGTACACGATAATTACTGACAAATAGTACATACTGTTCGACACTTTGTTGATAACTATGTATTTATAAATAACTCGATAAGCAGTGTTCGTTAAATCTTCCTTTAAAGTTCAACATTTTTAACACTAGAGACCTCATTAATCTTTGCATCAGCACCATTTATGGAACGTGAATTATTATAATCAGAATCATTATCATTAGGTATAAGTTTGATTATAGTTACTTAGAAAAAATCACTTTCATTTTAGTTATTAGACGCCATAAAGGGGGTCGTTTATTCTGTACTACTTTATGTAATGAGTTTATCAATGGCTTGAAGTAATTTTTTAAACTGCGTGTTATTCCAGATGTTAGATATTTTAATTTACTGCTTGTGGTAAATAAATGGGTAAAATCTTAAAAAAATACTGTTTGGCCAACTTCCTATTGTTAAAGTTGGTTTCTCTCTTTCTTGTCATGAGATTGGCAGTATTGTATTGTGTACGCGAATATAGTTAAATTCCATATCTATTCAAATTTTCACATTAATTTTAATTAGAGTGAAGAAATACCAATCTTTGATTTATTGGAGTAAAGAACTTGGAAGACCTCTTCCTGATTTAGATATCACCAAAACGCAGAGGGCTTCCACCTTTAGTTCATCAAGCTTCACGAGCCTTACAAGGAAGCTTAGTAGGAATATGTATTTAAAAAAGTAGAAATGAAAATGAAGAAAGAAATTGCAGAATTAATTTTCAACAAATAGAAAGGAGACAGAGAAGTTTAGAAAGAGAAGACACAAGAGAAGAAATACAAGTAGAAGGAAATAACAGAAGAAGGGCAGCATCTGTTGACGAAATTACTTACACAAATGACAATCATACATTTTAAACACGCACTCTCTAAACAAAAATCTGTATAGTTAATTATAAAATAAAATTAAAAAAAAATTGAACATTAAAATTTCAGGGGACAATTTGATTTTGTTCGCTCATTACTATTACTGATTATAATTCTTGAAATAATTCATTAACAATATCTAATTAATTTGCTACAGCCCATCATTATTTTAAAATTAATTTATTGGTGTATGTGTACTGGAATCTAGTACTAGGAAACCAAGTGTTGTGGTTAACTTGAATGAAATTTATTATTTAACTCGAATTAAGAACAAACGATTAATAAATTTTAGCAAACCGTTTAAATTACATTTACTTTTCATGATATATTGAAAGGTTCACCAACTTGTTTAACTTCACACCTTGCATGATATTTATTAAACGGTGTTCTTGTAATTTATTAGTCTTTGGTTTTAAATAATTTTACGCTTAAAATGCAAATACAGTTATAAATACTGGGTGTTTCTCTTAAGTATGTAAATGCCGATGATTCGATTCTTGTTGATATTATGTTGTTATTAACTTTGTTTCCCACCAAATTAGTTTTTAAAGTAACTTTTGGCTCGTTTGACTTAGTCTTTGATAACACTGCAGCCTAATCATAGGCGCCTACTTTTGTTTACCTCTGGGAGTCTGTACCATGACTTAAAAAAGATCCTTGATTTTTTCGGCCTCTACTTGATGAAAATCCATATTGGTAAAATGAGACAAACCAAACTTGGTAGATTTTCACAAACACTTTTATTTAAAAAAATTAAAATTAAAGATATTCATGGCAATTGTTTCGATGATAATTTATTCGAAATGTATTTTGTCACGTTTCTAGTACCCACTCTGTCACCTTTGTTCCTTTCTACATAGTCTCTTATCTTAACCTGTGTTTATCCCAAAAAGTGTCTGTCTGTTGCGATTCAATGTTTTGCAATTACATCATACCATGCCTGGTTTTAAAATCTATGTTTTTCTAAAAGAGCGCCTTGCCATCACTAGTGATGTTTCCGCTTTCCCTGACGTTCCTTCCAATTTCTGAATCAGATAAGTTTCGAGTCAATTATAATCGCGAGATACTTGAGTTCCCCCTTTTCACCTCGTAGGTTTAAAAGTCATTCCTCTAATTTTTTCTTAGACCTGAATGCGATTATAATTAGATTTATTAGAACTAATTATTAGGCCTTTATTTTATATCCATTTTGATGTTTAGAATTTCTTACATACAATTGAGAGCTTGGACGTGTAACGCAGAAAAAAAAACATTTGAATTCACTGAGTAATGATACCAAATTGGACGTAATACTCGAATTTGATGAGAATTCACTTACTTCGAGTTGAAAAGCAGCTGCAATATTTGATGGCGTTAGCCATACATCGATCAATCGAATATTGAAAGAAAATAAAATGCATTCCTATACATTGATACCAACTCATGGAAGACGATTTTGATAGAAGAATGCATTTTTGTAAGCAAATGATGGCAATGTTCGATAGCAACTAGAACATGTTGTGTTTCTCATGAATGAACTTTTTTACGTTCCCTGAACAATTAATTGTTCCCATTCATTAACAGTGACTGATGACGTCTGTTTGCAAACGCTCAGGGAGTGAAGTATAACTATTATTTTTTAGAATACGGTGTTGTAAACAAAGGTAAAATATAAATTTTTCATGTTTTTTTTTTGTTATATCAAAATGTGTGACCTACTAAAAAAAGTCAAAATTGCCATTTCAAATTAAAAAAAAAAAAAATCTGGCTCTAGCTAACTAACTAACTAACTCACTCCGGTTACGATGAATCAGATTTAATAGGAACCGATACAGGATAATGAAGAGGCCTTTTGTTCGCATGAAGACATTTCATAGACTGCTCGTCAAGTGGTCGATTGTGTATCTACCGCCTTTTGTGCATCCTTCAAACTGTTGTACATGACTTCGGCCAATGTCTCCAGAAAGTCCCTAAAAATTTAAATTGAAACAAAAAATATTACTATCGTGATTGACTGCTGTAAATTAGATACAACAATTCTATGGACTGCAGGAGTTTAGAGTTTTTGAGCAAAAATCCCTTACTAATCCACTAGACGCAGAACTGTTTTATCTAGAATGGATCTTGGAAACCTAGAAGTTCCTTGTAGCGAAACTGTAGGTTTTACTGGTGCGAAAGGCCATATCTTCATCTTCTGTAGAATCTAGATCTATACATGGTGTTTCATAATATATGCGCAGGACTTCAGGACGTGATAGCTCGTCCAAAAATATGAAAAAACGTTTCTATTAACTTACCATCTAAAATGCATTATTTTCGAGATACAGGGTGTTGAAATTGAAAAAAAAAAAATTCTACACCACTGGAAAAAGTACGGTTTTGAGACGCCCATTTGAAAAATCAAATTTTGTTTTATTTCCAAAAATTGACCATGTATTTCAACATTAAAATTTGATTTTTCTCGAAAACGATCGACTTTAGAGCGTATGACCAAGAGTACCTTTTTTGTGTAGAAAACATTAGCAGTTCAAATGGGCGTCTCAAAACC
>OV651819.1:0-175000 GCA_927349885.1 Psylliodes chrysocephalus
AGAAATATTTTCCGTTTTCCAAATTTTTAATTAGGTTTTTCTTTGTCTTAATACCGGGATCAAACATAAATGGGCTGGATATCATTAATTTATTTGAGTAGTAGATTTGAAAATATTTAATAGAAATATTTTCTGTTTTGCGAATGTTGATTTAGTTTTATAATACCGCGAATTTAAATATGGAGTGGCCCAAAAATCTGGAAACGGCCAATTATCTCGTAAATTGCTAATCCTAATTGTACAAAATTTGGAGTACACCTATTTAGGGATACGTAGATTCCAGATTTGATATTTGGAATGTTGCCAGATTTGCCGTTTCTCTTATATTATTAGTCACTTTGGTTTTTCAAATTTATCACCCTGTATATTCAGTCATTATTGAAATCTCCCATTCAATACGAGTCCAACCATATGTAACACTTATGATTTTAAGTAGTCTGAAAGGTCTTAAATAAATAAAACAATCATGGAGAAATGTGGTAGACGCATTCTACCATCGATTAGGGTACTGTCAACTCACAAATGGAGCACATTTTGAACACTTGATAAAGTAACCATTATGCTAAAAATGTTATAATCTTTCAATTGTTACGTTTTAATGTAGTTGAAAATAGTTTGTATTAAAAAATTTATTGAAACAATTAGGCGTTGCCAGACTTATTTTATTTATTTAAGACCTTCCAGACTACATATGTGTTACATATGGTTGAACTCGTATTAAATAGGAGATTACAATAATGACTAAATATACAGGAAAGAAAAATTTGAAAAACCAAAGTGACTAATAATTTAAGAGAAACGGCAAATCTGTCAACATTGCAAATATTAAATCTGGAATCACCGTATCCCAAAATAGGTGTATCTCAAATTTTGTCCAATTAGGACTAGCACTTTACGAGATAATTGGCCGTTTCCAGACTTTTGGGCCACTCTGTATAATTAGGTTACATAAGAAATCCGTTTTAAAGCTGCGATTATCAGACTAGCGTTTGAATTAACTTTAATTCCAGATATTAAAGGTTTGTTCCAACAACGATCTTGGAACAATACATAAACCAGTCCAAAACTTATTGTTGACAATCTGTCGACGACTAGTAATTGACAACCTGTCAGGTACTGGTCGTGGATTGGGACTCAACTTAGAACTAGATTATGTTGGAACACATTTTTTAAATTCAACAGACGCACTATTACAATAATAAACGACAAAATAAAATAAATGATACTTAACAAAAACTATGAGACTAAACTAGATTAACAAATACAAATCAGAACTGTCAGAGACAATAGAAACAAATAATATAATTACAATCACGAAATGTTCAGTTTATTGCGGCTTTGCGCATGTCTTGACAATTCGTTCCTATTCAGACCCAGGAACTGATTTGACAGTACACAAATCGGTTTGTGATTAGTTTTCGTTGTGTTGGAACAATATGTTTTTGTACAGTTTTGAGTCTAAGGTTTGTTGGAACACGAATTCTAGACTGCGCAGAATCTCGACAGTACGCAAACTGACTTGGTTTATGTTGGAACAAACCTTATATGAAAGTGAATAAAAACACCGGAGACGCGAAACCCCTAAAAACTCTTCGTGGCTACGCCACTGACAACAGGTTCAATGGTTTTTAAATTACTATGTCTCTTATTTCTTCAGGTTGCAATCAAGATCATCGATAAGAGCCAACTAGATGCCAGCAATCTGCAGAAAGTGTATAGGGAAGTCGATATAATGAAAAGATTGGATCATCAACACATTATCAAGCTCTACCAGGTATGTTCTTATATATTATATAATTATCTATATTGTGATGTTTGTTTATTTTAAACAACAGTTTATTTATTAATAATTTATTTAAACACTTATTTATTTTATAACACAACTATTCTAATTTATATATACTTCGAATGTCTTTAAACTGATCACTATTTATATTCACCACTGTCTATCTACTAATTACTATTTATCTTCACTGTCCATATAATAACTGATCGCACTGTGTTCTCCACCAAACTAGAAATATTTGGAACAGACCAGAAATATTATCTCGTCCTTTCTCGAATAGTCATCGAAATCACCTCCGCCATAGTCGTCCCATAGGTTTGGTCTTAAGGGGTTTAATTATGTACAATAATCGGACAAGTTGAGCCTCAAAGGCCAAATAAGACAGAGAGGGACTTGTAGGGTTAGAGCATGACTGAATAATGAAATGGCATACATAACAATATATAAATAGGCAAAGAAAAAATAGTCCAGTACCATTTTCTCTTCTGTATGTGGACCGATTTTTTTTTTTTTAATTTTGTTTAGTAGCTACTGACGAGCTTTAATGTTTTTTTCCCCAACCTTCGATATATGAAATCCATTGATCCACAATTATGAATTACGATTAAATAATAAAATTAGCCTATAGCGAACATAGTTTCGAATCAATGTGGACAATATTATATGGACAGAACTTTGTAAAAAAAGGAAAAAAAAAATATGCTCCCCTCTCCTCTTCCTCTGCCACGCCTTATTGGTAAGATATAGAAAAAAATTAATAGCGGGGTCAGGGGCCCCATCTGAAACGATTTGAATTTGCCCAACTTATCCCCTCCCTACTTCTCCCCCCACACCAGGGGAGATCGATATATAGAACTGCTAAACTTAAAAAAAATTAACTTCGGGTACGATGGATTAGACTTCGAGACAAAAACAATATCACCCCCACTCCTCCAAAGGTCAAGTCACTTCGTTGCCCTCCCCCTTTAGTGTAGGGTGGGTGTACATTTACCTCCCTTGCCCTTTCTAAGTGTAATTGGGGGTTGAAATTTGTTTTTCATAATTCGGGTATTTTGAGATATTGGTTGTGTAGATAATTAAAAAATCTGATGTGTCCAACACATGACTTTCCTATCTAGTTATTACAGGCTTTTTCCGTTTATTGTGTACAACCTATTGCAGCATCTCTATAAATGTTTAGAGGATAAACTAAATATATACATTGTCCACATACATCTACCGCGAAACATTTTTCTATAGATATTCATTGAAAATGAAAATACTGAAAAATTTAAATTTAGCACTTTTCCTACAATTTTTCCATTACGGTCCATTTAAAAAAAAATCATGTATGAACAAATATTATAGAGATCGATATCGCAAACAACTTTTATTTCAACAATTTTCATAAAAATCAGAATTTTGCACATTTTGTCAAATTTCTCGAATACGGACCATTTCAGGAAATTTTTACATAAGGCAAAAATTATAGATAATAATATTAGAAGTAACTTTTATTTGAACAATTTTCTTCTCCAAACATAAATAACAGATATATTCCATAAAATATATAAACGGCCTCCCATAAAGTACCCCCCCAGATGTTCCGACTTTGTCCAAAATCTAATCATTTCACGTCAGGCCGAAATAAAACTTAAGTTTAAAATTTATTGATTTTTTCTTTATCCGTTTTTGAGTTTTCTTCAAATTTCGAAATTTACACATTTTCTCAAATATCTCGAATACGGTCCATTTTAGAGAAATTATTTATGGGACAAAAATTATAGAGAATTATATTACAAACAATTTTTGTTTGAACAATTTTTATAAAAAAAAATATTTTTTTACATTTTGTCAAATTTCTCGAATACGGACCATTTTAGGAAAATTTTGTAAATAACAAAAATTATAGATAATAAAATAAGAAGTAACTTTTATTTAAAAAATTTTCTTCTTCAAACGTAAATAACAGATATATTCCATAAAATATAAAAATGACCACCTATAAAGTACCCCCCCCCCCCCAGATGTTCCGACTCTGCCCAAAATCTAATCAGCTCATTAGACGCTGGAATAAAGCTTAAGTTTGAAATTTGGTGTTTTTCCGTGTATCGGTTCATGAGTTATGCGTTATACAGACACAGACACAGACACAGACACAGACACAGACACAGACACAGACACAGACACAGACACAGACACAGACACAGACACAGACACAGACACAGACACAGACACAGACACAGACACAGACACAGACACAGACACAGACACAGACACAGACACAGACACAGACACAGACACAGACACAGACACAGACACAGACACAGACACAGACACAGACACAGACACAGACACAGACACAGACACAGACACAGACACAGACACAGACACAGACACAGACACAGACACAGACACAGACACAGACACAGACACAGACACAGACACAGACACAGACACAGACACAGACACAGACACAGACACAGACACAGACACAGACACAGACACAGACACAGACACAGACACAGACACAGACACAGACACAGACACAGACACAGACACAGACACAGACACAGACACAGACACAGACACAGACACAGACACAGACACAGACACAGACACAGACACAGACACAGACACAGACACAGACACAGACACAGACACAGACACAGACACAGACACAGACACAGACACAGACACAGACACAGACACAGACACAGACACAGACACAGACACAGACACAGACACAGACACACACACACACACACACACACACACACACACACACACACACACACACACACACACACACACACACACACACACACACACACACACACACACACACACACACACACACACACACACACACACACACACACACACACACACACACACACAAACACACACACAAACACACACACAAACACACACACAAACACACACACAAACACACACACAAACACACACACAAACACACACACAAACACACACACACAGACAGACAGACATCATCGCGAAAATAGTCAAAACGGATTCAGGGGACCTCAAAACGTAAAAATCCGTCGAAAACTCGAGGTCGAAAAAAAATCATGATTCCTATACTTTCCTTATATCTGTATACAGATAGGAAAGTAAAAATTAGAAATGTAGGCTGAACTATTTTCCCACCCCCTCTTTTTTATACCTTTTCTGGGCTGTTAATGAGTATTAAGCTAAGGTCGGATATAGTAGAGCGATGGGGTTACCCCCTTTTTGATAATAAAAATTGAGAGTTTACTGTTATTTCATTGAATTTATTTTAACTTAGGAATCTGTATACAGATAAGGAAAAGTATAGGAATCATGATTTTTTTCGACCTCGAGTTTTCGACGGATTTTTTATGTTTTGGGGCCCCCTGATTCCGATTTGACTATTTTCGCGATGATGTATATGTGTGTATGTGTGTCTGTATCCTCGATAACTCATGAACGGATACAAAAAAATATTAAATTTTAAACTCAAGCTTTATTCCGGCCTGAGGTGAACTGATTAGATTTTGGGCAGAGTCAGAACATCTGAGGAGTTCTTTATATGAGGTCGTTTTTATATTTTATGGAATATATCCGTTATTTACGTTTGGAGAAAAAAATTGTTCAAATAAAAGTTACTTCTTATATCATTCTCTATATTTGTGTCCCATACTTTAGTTAATTCAGAAATTCTTATTATGATTGCATTATCATATTCCTTTTTTAAACATTCGAATATATTTAAAATAACTTGTGTTTGTATATCTAAATATTTTTTGTTAAATTCATACCTGTCTTTAATCTCACTATACTATACAGTGCAATTTCATTATCTTCATTCGCTTATGGTCTAAAGAACGCCATATTTCTATTTATTTAAATAAATTTCTAAATTAAACCAACCACACCACATACACAATACACACCACAAGACAGTACTGCATTGATATCGCAGACTGTCTTCCAGGAATGTTTTCGAACACTTGTGCCTCGGTAAACAGTGCATTTAAAGTTTACGATTCGAAGTTTTCATTGATAAACAACGGATTTTGACACACATAAATCAAGTACAGGTGGACTGACGGTTCGTTTAATATTTACCGCATTTTATAAGGAGAGTAAACATTATTACATTATTTTTAATTTCTTAATTTGGCATGAGTGCCGTGCGTATAATATATTAATTATTGATTATTCCTCACATAACTGTGTTCTGCACGCTAGTTCAGTGATGATGTAATTATGGTTCCACTGACGATTAAAGTGACAGTAGATTTTTGAGTGCGTTTTGTTCGTTTTGTTTACCTAAATTATATCGTTTTTTTCACTTTTATAAATATATTCCTAAAGTAAGTAGATAGCATGCATCAAATATACAATCGTTTAGTTACACCAATTACATACCTTTAAATATTTTTTATGATCGGTAAACAATATTTAGAAATAAACTAAAAACAGTAAAAACGTATATGTCAAATTTATTGATGTTTTTGCTAAAAGTTTGGTTAGAATTAAATGTCAGTGGAACTAAAATGACATCACACTGAACTAGCGCATTGGTGGTAATGGACAATGGAAGATATATACATCCCTTCTAGCTTTCTAAAAAGTACTTTATTTTCTAATCGAATTTCATTATTATTTATCCTAAAAAGACAGTTTAAATTTCAAATATACAGCCGTTGCAAATTACAAATGATTCCAAAGAGCTGCAGCCAATTACGTAAATGTTTTACCTATGGGCGGAATTAACCACATAACTTTTTTTGTGGATAGTGCTTTCGCGAATGTAGTGCAAATTCAATTTCTGTGTCGGTTCAGTGTCTCATTACCAAAAGCGATTTGTTTTGATTATTCACAGCATCACGACTGCCTGTGTCGATTGACAATAAGTGCTTACTAAGGAAATAGAGGATTCTAGCAGAGTGGTTGAGAAATAAACCGGTATTCGCGCATTCTCAACTGCTCCCTGGCGATCCTTCCTCTTAGAGCTCCTCCGTGGGATTATTACACTGGGTGAGTCCGTTCTGATTACGTGGGGGACAAAGGGTACATTGTTTCCCATTTAAAACTGCTAGGCATGGAGGTAGAACCTTAGAACTCCATGATGCCAGGGCTGTCTCTATTTCATTTCCCTCCACTTTCATTCTTTCTTCTCATTATTTTTTTTGGTGTCATTTTCAATAATATTGTTGGTTGGTATTGGTATGGACCTATGGCTTTGTTTGTTTACATTTTGAGCTTTAAACTTTTTTTGGCAAACGAGACCTTGACCTTGTTTGTTCTATAGCTAAAGAATCAATTAGCTCACTCGGACCAATTGGATGTTCCAAAATAACATCCAATCCAGGGATACAAATTCAGGATGCGTAGAAGACTGCTGTTTGAATATAGGTGGTTGTCTTATATTGTATTGTTTATAGTAAGAGCCCACTATAAATTTCAATGGTCATCTGATAACGAAATGAAATATGCTCAAAATGCATGTAACAACATTGTACTTTACCAAATTGCACCTGTGCCCATCCCTATCCTGAGCAAAGTGGATAAAAAAATTATATTCCCATTCTACGATAAAATCTCGCATTAGAAGTCTCTCGTAGTCATAAATTTGTGTTTCTTATTTTAAGAGACATAAATAAAATCCTTATTTAAAAAACGTCAGCTTTAAAATTTTATACGAACATTAATATTAAAACAAAGAAAGCAACAAAACTTCTTTTAGAGGAGACGCCAATATTTCTAGAGTTGTACCAAATGCGATGAGGATGACGATACAGAGCGTTTGCTAATTGGCTCAATTAAATTATCTCTAACTGCAAACAGAGGATCAGAATAAATATCTGAGCCAGATATAAACGTTGGAGTACAACAAAATACATTTCGAGGTTTCATAAATTACTGGAAAAACTAGGAAAATACAACAACTATTGGGAGAATGCCCAAAACAGTAATTGTTTGAAGACCATGTTCAAAAAGTACAGAACTACCCTCCATGAATAGGAACCTGTTGAAAACAATAACAGGACTCACAACTGGGCTGGGCATGCCTAACAAAATAGACGTGAAAGTATGATTGAGACCTATTGTGTCGACTCTGTCACAAGGAACCAGAAACAGCGAAATACATATCGTGCAACTGTTAGGCGTTATATGACAAAAGGCAGGCAATTTTTATACAATCACGGGTTGATCAAAAAACCTACCGAACACACTATAATCTATTCAACTTAAACGCAAATAATGCGTAAACACAATAGCTCTTGACCACAGCACATTGAACTAGTGGGTAGGGAAACGTTCAAAATCGGATCACTGGACTGGCCAATACCAATCGGGATTGTACGCATCATGTGGTCAAGCGGCTATTGTGTTTACGCGTAACTTGCGTTTAAGTTGAATTAATATGAGTCAAATACAATAAGCCATTAGGTTCCAGTGTTATTGGAGACTAAATCAGACAAGCCCAGAAAGAAAACTGGACAGATGGTATGTACTGTAGAAATCTTAGAATTGACTAGTCGTAGGAGTCTGATCAAATACTCTAAAATTAAGAAGATACGCCTTACATACTGGACTGCCGATTTTTAAGTGGCGAAGGCGCATCTGTAGAGCACATATTTTGTACATGTTCCGATCTATAATGAATTATTCTCTGGGTATTCGGATTCAATAAACTGGAACTTATCAACTTAAAAAAAAGTCCCAACAAACTCAACCATGACCTTTATTAATATATATTGTTAATTTCGAGCCTAAACATATAATTATATTTATAGTAATACCTTTCTCTGCTCTCAGGTAAAGTAGGTGTTTTAATATTTAAAATAGGTTTCCTAAAATGATAATTTTATAATGAAACATTTTTCAACGCAAAATAAATTCACATACTTTTTTCCATAAATAAATTAAAATTGTTATTCCCATCTCCTACATTTCCAGAGGAAAAACGTATTTTTTTATCCGGCTCTCATACATCCAATTTCCCTATATATGAACTTCAAACTGAAATGGGGATACGAAACAAATATTCTGGGTTCCAGGAGTTCGTTAACACCACCTTCAACTTGACTGCCCCTGACGCCGCGACCGACGGCAACTACGACGCTGCTTGTGGGCGTCGTGTGACGTCACAGTCGTCGCTTGGCAACTGCACCGTTAGACGAGTTGTACGCGACGGCTAGATTTTGATCTAGCTTTGTGGGTATATCGGTTTTTAAGGCCGTCGTTCCTTATTTACAACGTTGTTAAATGGTTTTGGACCATGTTTATTGGGGTTATCTGAGCAGCAAAGATTATTTCAAAAAATGCACTTGATCTGTTGTTATTGAAGAATATAAAACGAGTTTTTATTTTACTTCAAAAAGGTGTTATTTAAAATATCGACCAATTATTATTTTATTTTCATGAATTAGTTGAAGATGTCGAAGTAGATTAAGTATATTAGAAAATCTCTCTCGCCGTTGAATATTTATTTTAAATGTCTTTCTTGCGAGATTTTCGCAACGTAATAATTACGAAATATTATGTATACTAGTAGTGTTCACAAATGTTAAAGTTTATGTTAGAGTTTATCAAGATTTAAATAAACAAATTACAGAAAGGTACATTTTTACTTTCCTATATGTATACAGATATAAGGAAAGTATAGGAATCATGATTTTTTTCGACCTCGAGTTTTCGACGGATTTTTACGTTTTGAGGTCCCCTGAATCCGTTTTGACCATTTTTGCGATGATGTGTGTGTGTGCGTGTGTGTGTGTGTGTGCGTGTGTGCGTGTGCGTGTGCGTGTGCGTGTGTGCGTGTGTGTGTGTGTGTGTGTGTGTGTGTGTGTGTGTGTGTGTGTGTGTGTGTGTGTGTGTGTGTGTGTGTCTGTGTGTGTGTGTGTGTGTGTGTGTGTGTGTGTGTGTCTGTGTGTGTGTGTGTGTTTGTGTGTGTGTGTGTGTGTGTGTGTGTGTGTGTGTGTGTGTGTGTGTGTGTGTGTGTGTGTGTGTGTGTGTGTGTGTGTGTGTGTGTGTGTGTGTCTGTGTGTTATGTCTGTATGTCGCATACCTCATGAACCGATACACAGAAAAACACCAAATTTTAAACTTAAGCTTTATTCCAGCGTCTAATGAACTGATTAGATTTTGGACAGAGTCGAAACATCTGGGGGGGTACTTTATAGGTGGTCATTTTTATATTTTATGGAATATATCTGTTATTTACGTTTGGAGAAGAAAATTCTTCAAATAAAAGTTACTTTTAATATAATTATCTATAATTTCTGTTCTATACAAAATTTTCCTAAAATGGTCCGTATTCGAGAAATTTGACAAAATGTAAAAAAATAATTTTTTATAAAAATTGTTCAAATAAAAGTTGTTTGTAATATTATTATCTATAATTTTTGCTTTATGTCAAAATTTCCTGAAATGGTCCGTATTCGAGAAATTTGACAAAATGTGCAAAATTTTGATTTTTATGAAAATTGTTGCACTAAAAGTTGTTTGCGATATCTATAATTTTTGTTTATACATGATTTTTCTAAAATGGACCGTAATGGAAAAGTGCTAAATTTAAATTTTTCAGTATTTTCGTTTTCAATGAATGTCTAGAAAAATATTTCGAGTTATATGTATGTGGAAAATGTATAATTTAGTTTATCCTCTAAACATTTATAGAGGTACTGCAATAGGTTGTACAAAATAAGAGGAAAAAGCCTATAATAATTAGATATGAAAGTCATGTGTTGGACACATCAGATTTTTAAATATATGACCAACGTTGCCAAAATTGTTTCCAAATTAAAATAAATTCCGCGTGGGTTGATTCAAATATACCTGATATTAGAAAATCTTTCTCAATGTATAAAATGCATGAATGTCTAGACTAAATAAATGGAATGACTTCGTTAAAATATACACATTTTTATTAGCAAAACCAAATATGCTTACCAGACTGATTAAGAAAAGTTACTAATAGGGGGTTAGAGTCGGGACTTTTGGATCCAAAGGTTCCGGGTTCGAATTTCGCCGGTGACGGGATTGATTTTTATTTAATAGTATTATTAAATTCATTGTAGCTTTGTCCACCCTACATTTATATGATGAAATGGTTTCTTACAAGCAATAAACACAACCAAGAACAAAAAAGTCAGTTTTACTAAAACGACATACATTATCAGAGAGTTATTGCAAGTTCAACTAAGATCAAGCACTATTAGTGACGCTCTTATTTTGACATCTGAGCATGCGCAGATCACTTACATTTAGCACTGACTTTAATAAAAATTGTGCCTGTTCTTATGGATGTTTAAGGACTTTATAGTTTTCGGGTACGCTCGCCAACATTCGTACCAGTTCGAAATTTTTTAATATAAAATATTTAACATTATCTGATTTAGATAAATCTAAAATGGTAATTTCTAATGCCTCTTCCATATTATGTACTATTACAAACAACCAAAAAGATGAACTGTAATTTAAATTTTTAAAATGAGGTTAGAAATATGTTTTAGGACAAAAGGACTATAATGTCAAAATTTCAGGTTTGCAATAAGTCTTCTTTTAGCATAGAATTTATTTGCCTCTAATTACGTTGTCACTATTAGTGGCTGACGTTATAGAAATTTGCAATCTCTCTATTGAAGAAAGGGTTTGCTCTAGGAAGTTTTTACTAAAAATGAGTTGCAAATCATTTTAAAATCCTGAAGCTTTAACTATAAGAAGTCCAATAGGTCCTTGTTTTGTAACCAGTGGCGGTTTGCCCGTAAGGGCACTTGGGCACGTGTCCTAGTATAAAAAACAAAACAAAAATAACATATTTTATATTTTCCTCAATGCCCATTATTATTTTATCTAATATTCAGCGCAAACCGCGTTGGCACGACACTGGACGACCGAGAGTTGAGCGACGTTCCGAGAATTCCGAAATTAAGTGGAAGATGGGCACAGTAAATGTTGTTAATTGTTGTTTTCTCTCTCATTATGATGCGAAAAACAAGGACAACTACAATATCGTTTAGCAAGAGATGAACACATGCGATACGAATGTACGGCAGCGGCATCTTTACCGGCTCTCTCACAAAGGCGATGCGTTTCGGCTTAAGGTGCGCGTTTGTTGGACCATGATAATAATGTATTTGTGATTACGAAAAAACGTTAGTAGGACCATTGGAATAGTTAAGAAATAAAACTACAAAGAAAAATAACTTTTTTTTATAAAGCAGTAAAAATTATGATGAAAAAAAATCAATAATATTTATAACTGGGACAAAATTTTAATTTTTCTTTTGGTTTTTTCTGACTTTTTCGAGGATTTCAAATCTCTGTTTGCATATTTAAGAGTATAACAAATTCTGAGTCTTATAAATAATTTAATGGTGTACATTTTCGCAAATTCTATTTTGCTCATCTAAAAAAGGCATGCGTTGGAAATTCCAGGCTTAGTTGACAAACTATCAAATAGAGATATTAATTTTTTTTCTAATTTGAAAATATAAAAGAGAAATTTTTCGCTGGGAGATTTTAAATTGCCAAACACCTTTTCTTCAGAGTCGTATGCTTTAAAATGCGTTAACAAGTTAGAATTGTTAAGTAAATTGCATTCTTCTGAAAAATTTACGCAAATTTCGCAAGAGTAGATATGTAATGATTTTTTTATTAAATAGCCACGTACATAGTTAAATGCATTTTGAGTGGTCACATTTAGCTCCCTGTAGTCACATTCAGAAATCGTTATTGTCCCAACTGATTGTTTTGAAATATATTTAATTTTCATTAAGCGGAGAACTTGTTTTCCTAAGGGAAAAACGAATCCCGGGATTCCTTTCCAGTGTGTGCCCCACTGCCGCTAGTGCCCACGAGCCGCCACTGTTTGTAACTACTTTTTACTAAAAACTTTTTGTAGCCAACCCTTTTTTCAATAATGTATGTTCTTTTATTTAAAGCACTCTTGACTTTTCTTGCTGTTGGTTGTGTAATCTCATATATATTTTAAAAACTTTTTTTCAAATGTAAGTATAAATAAAATTCATCTCTTGCTTGCAAATTAGTATACTTAAACCTATTATTTTATTTAGGGTGTAAAAATCTGCAATTAATTTAATAGTGAATGATAATTACAAAATATTACTCTAAAACCTTACCATTAGCCTTTAAAAGATTTTTTTTAAAACTAATGTACGAACCCAAGTAGAATATTTTGTCAACTCACTTTTTTTATTGATATGAGTAGGACATAAAATTGTGCCACTTTGTCTATTGAGGTGCCATTGTGTATTTTATATACAAAGTGTGCTACTTTTGGACGCCACTCCACCCTTAGCAAGCGGGAGATGCCATTATTTTAGTCTACGAACCGTCCACGAAAATTTTTTTTCCTACGACCACTTAGGAAAGTGTCACATATCACACTATATAGACCTATAGAAAGTGCCCTATATCACACGCGTATGAATAAGAATTTACTTTCCACCCAAGTGAGAATATGCTACTTTCCGCAGTAGCTGTCAGAAAATGTCAAACGCATAATTTCTATTTTGATCTATGTAATGTCCATATTAATACTAAAATCGATATGATTGTTAAATTATTGTAAATTAGATCCTAGATATTTATCTTTAACAATTATTTTTAAAATAATTTTAAAATAACTAAGATATATTTGCTTTTTATTCTGGTTAAA
Source organism: Psylliodes chrysocephalus (assembly GCA_927349885.1). Classification (NCBI taxonomy): domain Eukaryota; kingdom Metazoa; phylum Arthropoda; class Insecta; order Coleoptera; family Chrysomelidae; genus Psylliodes; species Psylliodes chrysocephalus. The sequence continues at coordinate 13,446 of OV651819.1, forward strand.
CACATAAGCGATTAGATCAATCAATTACCGTAAGGCCTGTTAGCTCAGTTGGTTAGAGCATCAACTTTGCAATTTGAGACCGTCCAACGACCGCGATCGAATCCTGGCTGTGCCAGAATTTTTTTTTTATTTTTTTTTTTATTTTTTTTTTATTTGTTTAGAAATTATGAAAATTTAATAAATACGATTATTGTTGATTATTTTTTTAAATACATTTTAATTATTATAATAATCTGGTTTTACATTTTTTGATGAAATTATTTTGTGGTCGTAGGAAAAATATTGTACATCACTTGTGTGAAAAGTGATTTTCCACACTCGTAATGTAATATACTATATTGTGCCATTGGTCAAACTAATTGTGCTATTTTTCGCTTGACTGTGCCAAAGCGCAACTGCCAATTGTCATGAGTCGAAATAAGCAAACCTAAATATATTTGAGAACTCAAATGGTACATGTGGAGTAAAAGATGTAGAGTGAGTTTTATTTACTGAATGCAGTTAAACATTTTAAATCACCAACGCAGCTTGAACTTGATCAGTGTGACGTGAGCAGATATGAGTAGGACATAAAATTGTGCCACTTTGTCTATTGAGGTGCCATTGTGTATTTTATATACAAAGTGTGCTACTTTTGGAACGATTGCGCGCACCCAGGAACAACACTGCAGTCTTGGCCGCTCTTCGACGGTTTATAACAAAGGCGAAGATGTGCAAAATTGTATTCTATATTACAATAAATTAGACAGTGTAATGGAAAAACACGTTAAACTAACAAAGACCTTGAGCAGTGCGTTACCTATTCTGTGACTGACGCACGGTACGTACGACTGCCATCTGACTCCCACATCGCTCGTCTCTAATGGTCTATTTTTTAATTTTCATACCATTTGTATATATTTATAAGATTTAATTTTACCCGTACCTAATATCTATTCGAATCTCTCTTAATTTGAAGCTTTTATTTCTGGCATTTTCAATCAAGTCTAATAAATTATAAACTGAATTTCATTTCTCTTATAAATAAATCTGAAACCTTACAGTAATTGTAGTAATAGAAATAATTTGTAGGTATGTGGTACAAAGAACTATAGAAATATCGCTACTGAAGCATTCCTACACAAAACATCTTAAATGATAACGAACACTAAATGTTAGTTTGTATTTTACTTTAAATTAGAAATGGTAGTGAATTAACGAATCTTTGTCTTTTTATTACAGGTGATGGAAACTAAAAACATGATCTACCTGGTGTCCGAATATGCTAGTCAGGGAGAAATTTTCGGTAAGTATTTAAACTACTAGTATAGTACCAATAAAAACTCCCAGAACCGGATATTTTGGTAAGTAATAGAGATATTTTAATTCTGTAAAAGCCAGTTCACAGAGCCCTAAGAGAGCTTCAGTTTTGGATATAAATTGATTTTAAATAGGTCAATATGTAGATGGCGCTGTGCTTATTAATTTTTTTTCGATGGGAGGATGTTTCTTGTGTAGCGCATCTTCTGAAAAATGCATTTTTAAGCAGATTTTGTTCTATGAACTAATTCGATAAATTTAGCCATTTTTGATATACAGAGTGGGTTACTCAAAACAGATTCATCCCGTTTTTCAGCATTAATCATTGGATTTTAAAAAAATGCTAAAACAGCTCGATTTTTATTCCAAATTAAAAACATTTTTACAATACATAATTCTCTAAAATGGACCGTATTCGAGATATTTGAGAAAATGTGTAAATTTCGAAATTTGAAGAAAACTCAAAAACGGATAAAGAAAAAAACATTAAATTTTAAATTTAAGTTTTATTTCGACCTGACGTGAAATGATTAGATTTTGGACAAAGTCGGAACTTTATGGTAGGCCGTTTTTATATTTTATGGAATATATCTGTTATTTATGTTTGGAGAAAAAAATTGTTCAAATAAAAGTTACTTCTAATAATATTATCTATAATTTTTGTTCTATGTAAAAATTTCCTAAAATGGTCTGTATTCGAGAAATTTGACAAAATGTGCAAAATTCTGATTTTTATGAAAATTGTTGAAATAAAAGTTGTTTGCGATATCGATCTCTATAATTTTTGTTTATACATGATTTTTCTAAAATGGACCGTAATAGAAAAATTGTAGGAAAAGTGTTAAATTAAAATTTTTCAGTATTTTCGTTTTCAATGAATATCTATAGAAAAATGTTTCGAGGTAGATGTATGTGGACAATGTATATATTTAGTTTATCCTCTAAACATTTATAGAGATGCTGCAATAGGTTGTAAAAAATAACCGGAAAAAGCCTATAATAACTAGATAGGAAAGTCATGTGTTGGACACATCAGATTTTTTTTATTTGTATTTGTTTTATTAACTGGCTTATATTGAATTCTACACAAGTGAGCAATTAAAGAAGACACTGTTGTGTGTCCAATTTGACCTAATTGGGTCTGTAATGTTACTTCTTTAATTCCGTAATAAATTAAACTAACTATTTGTTTTTGAGTGAACTGAATTTTTAAACTATTTAATTTTTGTAATTTAAGGCGAGCATATTGGCCGTAAGTCGAACAACCCTCGGATGTTGAAGAAAATAGCATCGCATCATGCATCAATTTACCAAAATTTACTCACCCTGTAAAACTTAAACAAAGATCTTCTTTTAAAGCCTCCCAAGTACGGTTCCCCGTTGGAACCTAAGCGTGAAACCACTCTCCTGCCTCCCCTTCAAACAAACCTCCCACTCGAGCTAAAATTGTTGCATCATTCCATTCAAACAAGGTGGCCAATTCAGAAATTTCGCGCGTCCATTCTTCTGGATTATTTTTTCCAGGTATAAATCTTGGCAAAGTAACCGAATCGTGTTGTACGGTAGTTGGTACTGGCACAGAACGACTGTCCGCTCGAGATAAAAAATCTGTAAGTAACTTTTCCAAAAATTTTCTCTACGCTATTTTGTCTATTTTCACTAACTACTGTTCCCTCTGTGTCAGTAACATCATCTGTGACAACATTTGTTGCCCTATCAAAATTAACATTGTCGTTATCCTGTTCACTCATATTTAATCTAAAACAATAACACGCGAAAATCAATTTGTGTTCTTGTCTTTTAGAACAAATACTAAATAACAAAAACCATTCGTCTTTTGTTTGCATTTTCAAACTAATTTTATCAAATGTACACCCATAAAAAACGCGTCAAACAAACTTCTACTACTTTTTATTACTTAATGACTCATATATTATATGACCAGACTGGTGAAACGTTAGTGTGCAGAATTAAATTGTCCGTTTTATTTGAAAGTTTTAAGTACACGATTATAATTAATTAATCGAGTTTTAATACTAACCCACAACAAATAAATAATAAGGCCTTTATTTTACTTAAATACAATAATTAGAGATGTTAATGGCTTGAATATTAACTAGGAACCAACCTTTAACTGCATAAACTACTTTTATATAAACAAACTATTTAAAAATTTTAACTATGCAAAATATTATCTTCTATAGTATGGGTGATATAACTCACGCTTTACTGTTTTTAAATTTTATCTAAAGGCCAAAAGAGCAAAATATAGAAAAATCAACCTTAAATATTCAACTTTTGAGACAAAATCACCATTTAATTAGGAAATTGACTTCCAACAAATCAGCACACATAAACTATAATATAAACTATATTTAATATACCTATACGTCAGAACGAGCCGAAAAGGCAGCGTATGTGTACTATCCTACTTCTGAATATTCACGAATTTATTTAAGTGTTAAACCGAATAAATTGAACGTGGCGCGCAGTGGTCGTACTAGACATGGGTAACGCAGCGCTGCGTTGCGTTAACGCAGTTGTATGCGTTACAGGCGTTGATACACCAGCTGTTACTGTATCAGCGCAACGCAATTTTCGGTACTGAGTCGAAAGGATCGCGAGTTGTTGGTGCGCCATGCGCCAGGCACTGATTCAGTTTTCCGTGACGAGTTGAGAATTTTAATTTACGTAATTGATGCAACTCGTAATGCAGATTACTCAAAATCTATCAAGTAATTATGTTCTTTGCAACATGTCACACCATTTGTAGGATATTGTAGGTCGAATTTTTTGGATTTTAACCTTGTACACTGTCAGTTTTTAGTTCTTCCCATTTTGATTGGGTACTAGTACTAGTAGGTATACAAAAGTTATATCCTTTTTATATAAATTGGAATTTTTGTATTCTTTGTAAAATCCGAACACAATGAAATAAAAAAATGTTATATTTTCGTTTATTTTTAAACATAGGTATAATTAAAAAAATTCAGTTAAATTCCCAATTGCGTTATTGCCTTGAACACGGTTTGACCCTTATAAAAGGACAACCAGGGTTACCAGGTTTTTGAAAGAGATGACGGACAGACAGGGGATTTTAGGGGAAATAGGGGGAAGTAAGAACAACTCGGTCTATTTTTACTCTTTTAATCAAAATTACTTATTTTGCAAGAAATCCTTACCTAATTTTGGTAAAGATACACTGAGGTGATTTTACAAATAATAAGGTGAAAATGTAAAGTTAGAAAATCGAGAAATGGCAAATCGAAATCCAAAGTCAGAAAACATTTTCACCTTATTATTTGATCAGTCTATCTTTACCAAAAAATAGGTACGAATTTTTTACAAAATAAGTAATTTTGATTAAAAAAATAAAAATAGACACAGTAGTTTTTATTTCCGCCTATTTCCCCTAAAATTCCCTGTCTGTCCATCATCTCTTTCAAAAACCTGGTAACCCTGAGGAGAACCCGCGCTGAATAACACCGGTATCATGCGATACACCGAGGTGCATCGACTTCATTCGGCGCAGGCAGTGGTGTGACGCAATAACGCAATTGCGTTAACGCAATGAGTTGGCGCAATAGAGTGCGCCAGAGTTAGTGTATCAACGCAAAGAATTTTAGTGCGTTACCCATGTCTAGGTCGTACTCTCTTATGAAGGGTAGTCTGACTGCCTGGACACGTCTTTATTAATTTCTATGAAGTGATACATTCCTGTCCGTACCATGTTGTCACGTCTTGTACAGGGTAATCTCGAGGTGCGCTAACATCGTCCTCTGGCGGAATAAAAAACTACTACGTATTATAGAGTGTGACTCTACAATGTGTAGTACATCATTAAAAAGGTAATTTTATGGGGAATTTAGAAATATGACTGTTCATTATGATACCTTTAATTGTGCTGCCCTCTATCGGGATAAAAAAACTGTACGTATTATAAAGTGTGACACCTTATTTAAAAGCAAATTTAATTACTAATTCAATGCACCACATAACATTAGTATAAATATCCTCCATATTGTACTTTGAAAATTAGCCATGCATTATTTTAAACATTATTACTAACTTTATTTTGTTGCAAGTGCAATATGGAAATATTTATATTAATGTTATATAGTGAATTGAATTAGTAATTAAATTAGCTTTCAAATGAATACGTCACAGGTTTTTTTATCCCGATAGAGGGCACTAAAATTAAAAGTATTGAAATAAAAAGTCATATTTCTGACTTCCCCGTAAAATTACCTTTTCAATGATGTGCCGTACATGGTACATTCCTTATTTAAAATTAAGGGGTTGGAGAATTGGAAGGGAGGGGGTTCACACATGACAGATGTCTGTATTGTAAAAATATGTTCAATTTTAAATAAAAATTGACCTATTTTAGCATTTTCTAAAAATCCAATGATTAATGCCGAAAAACAGGATGAAACTGTTTTGAGTTACCTACTCTGTATATCCAAAATGGCTAGATTTATCGAATTAGTTTATATAACAAAATCTGCTTAAATTTTTTTTTACCAGACGCGCTATATAAGAAAGATCCTCCCATCGACAAAAAAATATTGAGCGCAGCCCCATCTACTTATTGACCTATTTAAAATTAATTTATATCTAAAACTGAAGCTCTCTTAGCGATCTATAAACTGGCTTTCACAGAATTAAAATCTCTATTACTTACCAAATATCCGGCCTGGGAGTTTTTATTGGTACACCCTGTATAGATATTATATCGGTCAAGATATAGTGTAATTTTTTTTGTCAGTTAAAAAATCAAAAGAAGAATTAACTGATTTAATTTTTTATTTATGAATTCTTAAAAATTAATAGAAAATTATGTTTGTAAAACTAATCTAAATCACTACCTTCAATAGTTCAGAAAGTGTATTTTTGTATTATAACCGTAAAAAATTATATTTTGTTTGTAAATTTGTTGTAAAATCGAATATTTATTATGGGAAATTTTGTGTAATTATAATATTTGTTATTATTATTATTACTTTTTTTTCAGATTACATCGCTAGGTATGGCCGAATGACTGAGGATCACTCTAGAAGTAAATTCTGGCAAATTTTGTCAGCTGTAGAATACTGCCACGATCGTAATATAGTTCATAGAGATTTAAAGGTACGTTTACGTAGTGATAAAACTTAGGAAAATATATCCGGGGTATAGTAGAAACTTATTTCGGTGAGATTCGACCACAGTCATTTTATAGGATTTATTTACCTACTTATCTGAAACGATAAATCAATATACAGATAAGACAATTTTCGCATTAGTACGGGTGCGGAGTCATATCTTCATAATTTTTTAATTAATTAAACATTGAATGATCTGAGTAGTAGCCAAGGATAATAAATATTTCAAAATTTAGTTAATTAAGCACTCAGTGTCTCGGTATGAGTATTGACCTTAAATATCTCGGGACTTAAGGGCTACAGTCAACATTTTAATTTTTAAATTTTTTTGATTAATATAAAAATGAGACTTAACCTAAAGTTAAGTAATCTCATAAGGCTCATAAGGAACAGAAATTAATTAAATAAACCTCTTCCAATATGGCAGCTTTAGTAAATAACTGTCTGAAGTCCTTTGTGTTTTTTTTTTGTGTTTTATGATTTATGGTAGTATATCATGTTTTTTATATTTTTCTTTGTAAATAATTTGGTCTTAACCATAAGTTAAGTAGGTAACTTCTTCCAATTTGGAGGGTGTTAATGGTATATTGCATTTTAACATCTGAGTTTATAAGTGGCACATGTTGATCTATAATTTTGATTTTATGGTTTATGTAAAAAGGTAGAAATTAATATGTTACAATATTTGCTAAATATCTTGCACAAATCGTCCTTCGTCTGGTACCAAGCAAATTACTGACCATCTGTTGTTGAATTTCTTTTTTTTTAGTTTATGCATAATACATATCTGTCATAGACATTTTTTACTTTATTTAGTTATTTGAGTTTATTTAGTTATAACTTCATCATAAGCAGTAAAATAAATTTTCTTATTAAGTACATGAACAATTTAAAAATTTTTTTAACAGTTTGTTTTGGAACATTAATTTTTTTGAGTTTGTTTATTGACAAACATTAGGTTTGTTAGTTTTTTTTTAATATTAATTTTTAAAATTGGTAATATTTGCATAATATAAAGGAACATAAGTTGAGGTTTGCCTTTTATTTTTTCCTCATTTACTGGATTTGTGGAGAAATAAGACATAGTTTGGTCACTATATAGAGACCCAGAATAATATGTATCTAAATAGTTTTTTCTTTTCAGGCTGAAAATCTTTTACTAGACTCTAACAATAATATAAAAATAGCAGATTTTGGTTTTTCCAATTACTACACCGTAGGAGGTCAATTATCCACCTGGTGCGGCTCTCCTCCATATGCTGCACCCGAGGTCTTCGAAGGTAAAAAGTATGTTGGGCCAGAAATAGATATATGGGTAAGTATATGTGGATATTACATTCGGTTCAGTACATATAAATTATTATTAAAATATCTAGTGTTTATGGTAGAGAACGAGATAGAGATAAATTTAGAAATAAGTTACAGCTTCATCATCCCCAATCCCCACGCTGCCTTTTGCTACCTTTTACCTACAATGCCTGCTTTACCCAATTGTAGGCGGTACAGTCAGTCGACTTTTATTAATTGGCTTCAAAAAATAATTATTTGTAAATATATAAATAACCAATATTCATGCAATATGATTAATTAAAAAATAAGCTAGAATTTTTCGTAATCTAATTTAATTAATTCCATAAATTCCTCCAATAATTGAAGAAATTAATAATGATTGTAAAAAATAATACTGTAATCGACTGTAATAATGTTTAATAAATATTTCACTGAAGTAAACACTAAAATAAAATGCATGTCTGATCACAAGAACGATTTATAATCAACTAACACAAATGATTTTTTAATAAAAACCCCAAAAGAATCATTCGGTGATTCAGCCGTTTACAAATACTTGAAACATTATACAAGTTCTATTGCTATCGGCAATCAGCGTCTTATACAGACCGAATATTCCTTAAATTTCATTGAATTTTTGTTATCAAAATAAATCAATATAAATTTTCTCTACTCCTGAGAATCACGAGTGGAATGGGGAAGCCCCTAATTTTATTAAAAGGGCTGAATTTAGAATTTTTGAAGTCGGTTAAAGACAAATTACTTGTATAAATATAAGACCACCCTAAAACAGTCTGGGTAACTGATTTATTTCAAATCATATAACGATATACAAATTAATACTGTAAATTAAAAAGTATTTTAAAAAATATGCTATTAGAGTGGATTAGATCAACATCTAAACAGTCTTGTCAAGTGCTTAATGAGACCATGGCCAAAAAGAAGACTAAAGGAAAACATTTAAGGTGATCTGCTAAACATATTTCAATTAATACTTCAGTTCTATAACTGGAACATAAAATTATTATAATTGGAAGTGTCAATGAACAACTTATTAATCTTTAATTTACTCTGTAACTATGAAGTATTAGTTTGTAAATAAAAATGAGGAAATTATTTTCTGCTTGAACAATTTTTGAATTAGATGTATTAGTCCCTAATTCATTGCTGATGGCAGACATGCTTGTGGGAATTTTCAATGATGGATATTCGCCAGGCATAATAAATGAGGTACATAATAATTATTATTGGGTGTTTTTGATTTCCAAAATGTACGTACCAAATTTGATCAAAATTATTTATACGGATAACGAGATGCCTGAATTTTCGGAACAAAAACTCATTAAAATCCTTACTGTCATCGCTTTTTATTCTTATTACGTAATCATTTTAAATTCATTTTATTTTCTAGAGTTTGGGTGTGGTCCTTTACGTTTTAGTATGTGGAGCTCTACCCTTTGATGGCTGTTCTCTTCAGGCACTTCGAGACAGAGTGCTTTCCGGTAGATTTAGAATTCCTTATTTCATGAGTTCAGGTAAGTTTTATTTTTAATATTTACAAATTATTCTATGTTACAATTATTGATTATTGCGTAATTAACATAGTATAAATTGTTTCTGGTGTATCATTTTACCTGTTTATGGGGCCACCTTCATTGCGTTGCTCTCATTGTTTTGTATTTCTCGATAACATTCTCGTGTCTTCTACTTCTTTTGATTTGTACCCTTTCTTATTTAGCAATGATCTTTGTCTTCCCAAATCCAAGAATATAAAACATATAAATTAATTTTTTCGAAAATCCTTTAGTTTTGAGTAAAATCCTAAAACACGCCTATTCCTTTAAATTTAACGACACCGATGTTTGGTGCCCAGTACCTTGACCTTTGGATTTTTGTAACTCTTATATACGCCAAACTTCCTGAGTGATTTCATAACACCAAGTTGAACAAATTTTTTCTTATTGGACATTTTCGTGCTAGATCTTCGTGAAGTTGTCGTTCTGGTGTTCCTAAGGAAGTCAATACATGTACCTGTAGTTTAATGTGAATCTCCGGATTTTTATATTACATTAACTACATTCACATTCATCTATCAACTTATTTCCACAATTTCCATATTCTCGTCATTGTAAAATTTTAAAATTCCATCACCCTCTTAAAATATTATATATCTTTTCTTTCACTTTTCTCCTCACTCTCTCCTTCTCAGTCAACCTTCGATTTTTCATTATTTTCATACATTCATGCTCATCTATTCAATTGTTATTCTTTTCATTTCTACTTTACATCACTATTATCCCCATTTGATTTTTTCTTTCACATTTATTCTGTCTCTGTTCTATTTTTATTTTAATCTCATTTTTATTCTGACGTATCCTCTTTTCTCTTTCATCCTGTGCCTGTTTCTTCTTAATTTAATTTTTATTTTTCACATTTTAAGGATATTTGATATGTTTTATAAAATACCCATTTTCGAAGCAATTTCAGACAAACGTTCATATGAACTTTTTTTATAAAACAAACCTCTAAAGTTCCCTATCATGTAAGGAAACACCCTGTATATTTTTATATAAAATACACCTTCGTAATAATAATCTAATAGAAACGATAAAAGTATGATTCAACCGAATATATTTATTTTATATGAGAACTGTCTTTAGTTAAAAAAATAAACCAAATCCATACGTGCCTACGTGTGTTAAATATTTCAGCACAACGCAAAATATGAATTACCTGCGATAAAAACAAAAATTTCCCGATATTTATCTAAAAAATTATTTCTGACTCTTTATCTATATTTTCCCAATAAAAGGATATTTATAGCATGTGAAAATAAATTCACTTCCAGAAATATCTCTTTTGCGTCATACAGAGCTAATATCAGATTATAATATTGTGACATGAAAACGGTGTATTTTTCTAACCTATGCGAAATTTTTCGGCTTTTCCTTTCCATGCGCCACTAGTTTTAAAATTAGAAATAAAATTAGTAATATTCGTTTCTGAAGGGGTCGAGAATTAATCGGATTTTAACGTGTTCGAACTCACATGTAACTGACCTATAGATTTAGATTTTCTACAAATAGTCTATCCATAAATAATGACGTCAAGAATTTTTTGTTTGTCAACTCAAAATTTAAGAAAAATCGTGGTATCGGGAACGTTGTTAAAGAGAGTTTTTGTAAGATAGTTGGGAACTATCAGTGGAGAAGGTAATTGGCCGACGAAGTAGCAAGAGGTCATTAAAAATATTATTGAAATTGCAATCATTTAAATAAATAGATTAAGGGTGAGATTACAGAACGTCTGCAACTTTGCAGATCTGCAAATATGGCGGCAACTTTGAAAATCTGCAAATATGACTGACTTACATATGCAAGTATCAAGTTTTCGTATTCCAAATTTGGGTTTAGTGTTGTTGGGGGTATAAACCACAATAAATATTGCGAATTTGCAGATATTTTTTGGAATACTTGCATTTGTAAGTCCGCCATATTTGCAGATCTGCAAAGTTGCAGACATTCTGTAATCTCACCCAAGAAGGTAATTTAAATTGATTTCATTCTGAAAGACGAAATTGGCAAGGAAAAGTACAGTAGGGATACGAGACAGCAGAATAGGCAGAGAGAAGTAAAATGAGGATACGAAAATAGGAGGAAAGGAAGCAATAAAAATTTCAGAAAAACAGTATTTTTTGTTTTAGAAACTATATAAATTATGTATGTAGAAAAATATATGAATATAGAGGATAAAAATATATATCAAAGCGACAGGTTTTAAGTAGGGCTCCCTATGAGCAACCCAAAAAAGTTAGCGTGTTATATTTTTTTCAATGCAATTTAGACCGCAAAAAGATCTTTGTAGAAATCAAATTTTAAAAATTATCTTTAACATTTGAACAAATAACACTCAACCTAAACCGGCTCTGATCAGCATGTTGGCGAACGTTTCAAGAGGTTGCCAGACCATTGCGCCTTCTAGATTATCTTGCAATGGACTATAAACCAAAAGGGTTCTTTAAAAACACACAGGTATTTGTGCCACTAATAGTTAGGGTGCGATTATGAAATGCAATAAATTTGATAAATAACTGACATTTTATTGATATTTTAGCTTTTATTTAACTTCAACTTATTAAAAATATTTAAGAATTCTGTCTTTTAGGATTTTTTTAAATTTAAGGCTATTACCTGAAACGTATTTACAGCACATCAGATAAATCAGTAAGCTCTTATTTTATTTTGGTAAGCTTAAATACAAAACACATTCACCAAAATTTTGAATATTTTTTTTTAATTTTCTCACATAATTCTGTCATTGTCTTTAATTTATTTCTAACGGAAGGTCCTTAATTTTTGCAGGCGCTTGTAGTCTTTGAATTTTGGCATAAGAATGTCATTGAAATTCTTTTAATTTCTCTATAAATATGTATATTTAGGGTGATTAGTGTAGAATAATCCATTAAATTTAGAGTAAAATATTTCACAGGTATTTGTAGTTCTTGTTATTACACTGTCTATAAATATGGCGAGAACTCTGGAGCCTTCTGAAATATACAGGGTGGCTCACGCTCAACGGGACGGAGCTTTATGGGAAAACGACCAAGGATATACAAAATTCGTTTGGGAGGAATACGTAGGTTACAGACGGCTACAATTTAAAATTTGTTAGATGTATACAGGATGTCCCACATAAGAAAACAAAAATTAGTTCATTAAAAATTATTCAAACAAGAGTAAACAATTAATTTCTGGGAGACTTTTTTTCCTTAAGTATTCAAATAAATCGAAAACTAATAATAATAGTAATAGGGAACCTTTAGTTAACTGACATTATTTTTGATGTAGTTTTTAATTCTAAAATAAAAAACAGGGTGTTCCATTAAAAATAATATAACTTTGTATATTTTCTCTTATGTGGGACATCCTGTATACATCTAACAAATTTTAAATTGTAGCCGTCTGTAACCTACGTATTCCTCCCAAACGAATTTTTTATATCTTTGGTCGTTTTCCCATAAAGCTCCGTCCCGTTGAGCGTGAGCCACCCTGTATAACTTGACAAGATAATTGTAATATTCAATTCTACTTGTTCATTTTCTGGTCGTATTCAAAACATTCTCCAACATCGTCTGGGTTTAAATGTGTATTTTAACAACTTTGCTGTGTGTCATTATCCTTCTTATAATGTTCTGTTAGATCAAACTTTTAATTTTTCTGTACCATACTTTGGTAAAGATGAAATCGGACCCAATTAATTTTTAATTTAGGTACCTTATAATGCACTGTGTATGGCCATTGTGTAAGGTGTTTGAATACTTTAAGTCTATAAACACTTCATTTGGATAAAAGTTTAAATTAAAATCCCTTAAAACTTTGGACTCAAATAGAAAATTTAATAATTTTTTATAAGTTTTCGATTGTTTATTTATTAATTAACAAAATATGTAAAGTACATAATGCCAAATTTTAAACCCGTTCACCACTTATAGATCCTTTCTCGGGACTCGCATTGTATCCCTTTTTGGGGTTGGAAATGAGAGAAGGGTGTATATTAGTCTGTTTGACGTCACAAGTGCGTCATTGATTCGTCGAAATTGCCAAAGCCGGTATGTAGCACGAACTTTCGACAATGTTTGAACAAAAATCAACGTCGTTTACATAAGGGACAGATAAAAAAAAATTCGATATTTAAAAAATAAGATCTTTGTATACGAATGTATTTGGAAATTGTATTCTTTAGAATATTTTCAAAAAGGTCATTTTATGGTATGGATCCCGTGTTACAAAAAGTAAGCGATTTAGAAAAATAAATAGAACCATTTAGAATGTGGTAGAGACTTACAAAAAAGTGCGGATTTTGTCAAAATATAAGCATTTTTTTCTAACCTCATTTTGTTATTTTTTTGAATCATGAGTGAATTGTTCGCTAAGTTGAGGTGCGAGTTTTGAAAAAAATTTGTTAACACCCAAACATAATTATTTTCTATAGTAAATTTTCACAAAAAAAATATAGAAAACCAGTATTTTTCAAGAAAAATATAATCGAAAATTGAAGTAATCTAAAACCATACATTTTGTTGTTTAGAAAAATGCAGTGTAACTACCTATTCGCGATTCAAGCTAAGTGATACGCCCTCTGGAGGAAATTAGTAGAAGGTCCCTATAAGTAGGATGACGTTCAGTGTTGCCAGAAGAAGCAAAATTTCGTTACGTCGTCGGATTTTAGTTCTTGAAGAAATGGATAGGACCTTTTATTTAAGAATCAAAATTTGTGTCTAGTAATATGTAATCATACTTTTATTTAAGGATTTTTTTATAAAATCGATTTATTATATTGATTTTTTTTTTAAATTTCAGTTCATTTATTAATTTTAGTTTTAAAATCAGTCAGAGACAAAATCAGTTCATCATTTGGCAACATCGGCGTTCGTGTTCATTGTTTACATTTTAATTTGTATCAATTACAATTAGAGTTTTTTGTTACTTTTTAGCTTTAAATTTGTTTATTTCTGTATGTAGTATGTGTATATAGTATTTAAATTAAAAATGAAATCTGCAAAAAAGCCTCCAGCAAATTGCATTCTATATGGTGTTATTGTCAAAATCAAAACTGAACTATTCATTATTTTTCAAGCGCAAGTCATAAAATTTTGTTTCTTACGATAAATGGGTATCTACAAATTCACAATATTGAAATTTTGCAAAACGTTGTTTAGAATCAAACTCCAATATGAGTTGTGACGGTTTTATTACCATTTACATGTATACAAAGTACTACACAATTCACTGCATGATATAAGAATAAGGATAGTAAGATTTTTAAAGAAGTTCATCAATAATAATCGTTTGGTACCTGATATGTCCTTTAAACCACATAATAAAACATGTCTTGGGTTTAGTAAATACATATTTCTAGATGTTCTTGTAGCAACCAATAGGTCAATATTTCCAACAAATTAGTTCATTACTACACATGAAAAATATTACATTTATAACGAAAGCACGAAAATTAAACTTAAATTAACACTAAATGAAACTCAAAAACACTATTATAATAAGAATATTATCTAAAAACAGTTAAAAAATCACAAATACAAAATCCCACAACACGTAAATAAACAAACATCCTACTTATACGTGACAAATGACAGGCGCGCGAAAATTAATTTGAATCGCGAATAGAGAAACAACATTAAAAAAAATGTTTTTCGTCATGAAATGTACCACACCAAACATTTTATCCCATATTTGCACAAGAAAACATCACTAACAAAAAAAATCATACAGCGTGTCCCGAAATTAGACAGTCATATTTTAACAGCGTAATCTACATCCTAAAATAGGAGTAAAAGTTTATATAAACATAGGTCTGAAAACATTTCTTTTCCGAGATACAGGGTGTTAAAAGTGAAGTCCTGATTACACATTTTTGTAAATATTTTCTTTAGAAAATATTTATTATTTATTATTTTTAAAGATAACAGAGTGAAATTTGGTACAAATGCTTACCTTTTTACGCTCTATTTAATGGACTAAACCACAGTTTTTGATCATCTTCATAGGTGGGTAAATTAGGGGGGGCTTAGGGTAAAATGATTCAAAAAAATAATCTATTAAATTTTAAGATTTCATTCTCAAACGACTTTATTTTAGGCAAAACCACTCAAATAAACCGACCGAATTACGAGCCCGCAGGACGAGTGATTTTATCAATCGGTTTGTTTTCTTGTTTTTTTTTTTTAAATAAAGACGTGTTCGTGGAAAATAAAACTTTAATCTATAAAATTTGTAGATATTACCTTTGATAAAATATAAAGACAAAAACTTATTATTATTATTATTATTATTATTATTATTATTATTATTATTATTATTATTATTATTATTATTATTATTATTATTATTATTTTTATTTTACTCGTTCTCATCGGTACCTACTACTCCGATTATTAGCCTCGGGTTCAGTGTAGGATTTGTGACTATTCCCACGTAACTGTAAGAATAGCACTGTTAATTAGAACCCAACAGTGAATGGTCGAGTGACATAAATAATTTGAAGATAACTAACCCATCCAATTATTTCAATAACTGAAATATTTTATTCCGTATACATATAATGTTATGTTACATATAATAATCCATATACATATAATAATACATACATGAATTAGTCCTCTTCAATGACACTACCCCTTCAAGTTCTTAACTCGAAACCATTGTATGCAATTTGTTTAGACACAAGTTTACACTTTTTCCAATTTTTCAGAAAGCATAATAGTAAGAGGATAGGGTCTATTATTTTGTTTATTAACATTTTGTATATCTCATTACAACATACATTTTTTGAATATAAAATAATTGAAATAATTCTGTTTCAGACTGCGAATCTCTCATAAGAAAAATGTTAGTATTAGAACCGAATAAAAGATACAGTGTTCAACAAATCAAAAAACACAGATGGATGCAAATGGGCGTCCCTCCTACTTTACCTCATACTATTAGTAGGCCGAATTCACAACCAAACGAACAGATCCTAAGGTTGATGCAAAGTTTGGGCATCGATGGAACCAAGACTAGAGAAGTAATTATCACTTACTACCAGTAACACTCGCGAAAGGCTCTATTTCTCTAAAAATTACAAAATGAAATCAAATAGAAACATATACCTAGTCCATTTCATTTAGTTTACACCGTAGACTAGGTATAAAGAGAGGACTCGTAACGTCGCAGGAAATCGTGTTCCATTCTGACACCAATGCTATTTGACCATAGGCGTAACATGTTGGAAATATAACAATAAACATTTGTGTTTTTAGTACTGTATTGATCTTTTTAGCAAGTTCAATTAGGAACAATTAATAAGACACAAGACACGCTCAACGGAACGGCGTCTGGTGGGTAAACTACAAATGACATTAAAAATTCTTTTGACACAAATATACAACTCAACGGCGGCTGCAAATTAAAATTATTTTTATATGGGTGTCCCAAACCAGTACCAATATAAAGTTTTAAATGGGATACCCTATATTTTCTTTTAATTTTAACTTTAACTCTTGAACAAATCCTGTCTTCTTATTATTTCACCATAAACGTTTGAAGACCATTGGTTTTGTCAATCTACAGTTCGAAATTTATGTTTATTTTCGGTGCTGCAATAATGAAAATTATGTCTATTCACAAATCCGTTATTTACGAAAGTAGATTCATCAGTAAATAGTATTTGATAAAAGTAAATATTTAGAATTGTACGATACGCTACTGGAAAAAATTGCTTAAAAGCATAAAATAATCAAATTTGGCGAGTGAGCCATGTACAATATATAAATACCAAGCTGTATAATAACCAAATAGAATGAAAAATATAAGAAAATATATAAATTATAAATGTTTGATGTTTTTATTTACCTGTGAAACGTAATATCTGGTCATGTCTTATCACTACTACTTTTACACTGATATGAAATACAATAAACCATTGTAACAAATTAATTATCAAATATCGTTTAATTCATGTTTTATTGACTTTATATTTGTAAACCGCCAAAATCTTTTTTGTAGTCCCCTTCAAAAATATTAATGTATTAAATATACAAACTAAGCACCACTTCTTTTAAACTTATGAAAATTCCTTTAAAATTTAATGCGCTTATGGACTACTGCTGATTTCTCATCTAATGCCTTACGATTTTCTTCGTTCTTTCGATAGTTTTTAAAGATTTTCATAAAATGGTTCTTTCTAGATTTATTTACAATTCCTTTATTTTTAATTTTTTCGTCAATCGTATCTAACGTTACATACTTTTTGGATGCTCTCATGTTGTAAATGGTATCACGAATTTCGTTCCATCGGGAAAATGCTAAATTTTTTCTTGTAGGATTTTTTAAGTCCCCTTTTGCTCCGTTATGGTTTTTCAGTACCTTCTGAAGTGTTGACTTGCTAATACCAAGTGCTTCCTTGTAGCTCTTTTGTATACCTGAAGCACTTGTATTAAAGGTCCACCATAACTTTTTTTTCGGTAAGGATAATTAAAAACATTTTTAATAATTTTGATAAGTCTGACTTTTCTATAGAAAAATCGAATTCACCATTGCCCTAAACTATTTAACCTATAATATTTTCCGTCTTACTGTTTTTTTTTAATTGCGTCATATCTGAACATCATTCTCCTCTGAATTGAATATCGGTGTAAACTAAATGATTGGACTGTAGATACTAAATTACAATTTTTATTTTAGTCAATTAGGTTAGGCAGCTACGACCACCACGCAGCAATCTACTATCTCCTTTTGGACAAACTACGGAGTCAACTAGTTGGTGGAGAAAATCAGACAGGTGTGCGCGAAGTCCAACGAAGAAGACCATCGAACGTAGCTGAACAGGCAATGCGTAAAATCTGTCGAGCGAGTACAACTGAAGACTGTCGAAGGTTAGTACTAACCTGAGAAAGTCCTATTGTATCCGTTTCTTCGTTAACTTCGATAAAATAGTTATGTTTATTGTTGTATAGATTGCTGCATAATTCTGCTACTGCTCCGACAGCCAGCAATAGCAAGATTTGTACCAAACCGAACAGGGCATATGATTCTTCTCCTTTACACGGAATCGATGCTGCTAAACTTCTAGCTGCGACTAACAGTGAAGAAGCGTTAAAAATTTTAAACCAAGCTAGTTCGAAGGCTTTTAATATTTGCACAGAAGCTACTAAGTTGATGTCAACTCTACAGATGTCGGCTGTACCCTCGCATTCCGTAGATAACTCCAGTTTTAAGGAATATAATCCTCAGGGACATGGAATATCATATTTACAAACTGGAAGCTGTTTACCTTCTTTTGATATTCCTGAAACCAGAGGGTCTATTGGGAGGTTTTCTACAAGGTAAGATTAAGACCGCTAGTTAAAGACCATTCTCTTGACAGATATTTTTTAATAGTTACAAAAGCGCCGAAATCCAAACCCAGTATTCTAGCTCAACCGACGAAGGTGTTGAAACTGATCTAGAGGATCACCCTCAACGTTTCAGCTATGCCTCTTCAAATTCATCGAGCGGCATAATGACGAACTTTAATACATCGAAAAGTTTAAGCCAAAATTTAAGCTGTGATAGTAACTTTGAGAGTTTAGATTACCCGTTAAGCGAGTCCAGTGAACTAGCTAGTAGCCTGCCCAGTTGTACTACCAATGAAAAAAAGTCCGAGCAAGGTAAATAATGGAATTTATTTAACTATTTTCTCATTGCGACAATCATTAAGATCTTTAAAAATATTTTTTTACGATCATTATCCAAAGTAGGCTTTTGCACATTCACATTTTTCGTGGTTTGTCATAATTTGACATTATTGGCGCACGTTTGCCAATTTTCGTTTTCAATAAATAAAAGTAAGCTAATCGATATTTTATAACAAAATGTAGACAAATCTGAATATTTTATTTAAGCATCTAATATTCAAACCCATTTCCCTTAATATTTAAACCATAATTGAAATATTTCAAATAAATTACCCCATTTTCAATTTGCACGTAATTAGACAACACAACTTACAAAACACACGCTTCGCTAGCGGTATCTGTCAAACAAAAATTGTGGTAAAATTTAAATTTGGTCATATCGTGTAATCGTAAAAAAATCTTGTAAGTAATTCGACCTTACGATAAATTGTCTTCCTCCGCTGCGCTTCACGCGGCGGAATCTTCTAGTTCTAAAAGACGTAGTTTTTTTGAATTGCTCTTGTTTCAGTACTTACTTCTGCTAGCGCTATATCTTCTTTATCAACTCATTACACTATATCTTCAAGTGGTGTACTTCAAAAATACAACCCGCTGTCTCATATGTCTAGTTTTAAAACTACTAGAGGAATAACCAGATCACCGGTGGATTTTAGAGAAGGAAGGCGAGCTAGCGATGGATTAGTGGCGCAACAAGTTGCTGATTCAAGCAGAGTGGTTGCTTTCAATTCCCAAAAGTTCACCGAGAAACGTAAAGCTAAAGGTAAGTTTTTTTTGACCATGAATTCATCGAACTCTTCTAAATAATTAAGAAGACTGGTGTACACACTAAATGCGAGGTGAAGAGTGGAATACTGAAGTACGTGTGTAAAAAAATTAAATATTTATTTAATATTTGGCTAAGCGCGTTAAGCTTATAAAGCCTCACTTAAATGATTACCGTTCCACTGCTACATTTATAAATATATGATCTTAAACTATGTATGATCCTTGGTGACATCGTATGTGTTCTTCTAAGTAAGTGGACAAGAATTTATAGAGAATTGTAGTTAGTTCTACTAGAAAAAAAATTTTTACTTATTTTTGTGCTGATATTCACGAAAGCATGCATTTTATGATAATCAAAAAATGTTAAACTTAAGAGCTTTGGCGCAACGGATATTTGATCCATAGGTCAAGTTCTACAACATATCAAAATTTCGTCCAATTCTGACCGAAGGGTATTTTACATTTAATACGTGTCCCCTCCTTTCAACTACGTGTAGACCATAGTTTAAAAAGTTATTTTACTTTCTACAGGTGTGTTAGATATGCATCTTGTTCAACGGGATACTCAAAGATTGCAGACCCCTCAATATCCAGTGAGAGATACTCCTGAAGAAGTGACACCCAGACAGAATCAATACCTGCAACCTAGACCTAACAAGAGGATAAGTTTACCCGATAATTTCAATTACACCAACCCCGGGGTCGAAACTGCCGTTCAACTTCAAACTGCAATGCAACACAGGTAAAGATTGGTTTTAAATAAAGAAGAAACACAAAAATCAGTCCAGCGACCGCTTACCTCCGCAAAACAACTACTACTCTCTCGACAGGTATTAAATTATATCTACAGAAAAACGTTAGAGATATCATTATTTTATTTCCCATTAAAGATTAGCTGTGCTTCTTTGAAATGGAGAATGTTGGTAATTTTTCAAATTACATTTTCTCAAAAGATATTGTTTAAAATACATTTAAACATAACGAATAATTGTAAAATAATTTAATTTAAAAGTGAAAAATATTTGATACAAAAAAATTTAAATTGAACAAAAAATAAAACAGTCAAAGGTCAAAGAGGAGGGTTAATAATTTGACTTACCATGATTTTTTCTAGCTTAGCACATATTTTTTTAAATTCTTCTCCCCCTCTATTATTACTATTTTTTGTATTCGTTTCAGGTTATTACAACAGAAGAGACAAATATTACAAAAACAGTGTGCGATGTCTCACCAGCCTGCTCCTGTCCCAAACTTAGAAACCCCTCATGCTCTGGCAAGACGACAAATGCTCCGACAAGCGAGTTACAAAATAGCTCAACAACAGCCGGTGTTACCTCCCCTTCCTCTGTCAGAAAGTGAAAGTAAGCGTTTTACAGACATTTCATAATTATTTTATTTTATTCTTGTTTATTTATTTATTTATTTATTTATTTATTTATTTATTTATTTATTTATTTATTTATTTATTTATTTATTTATTTATTTATTTATTTATTTATTTATTTATTTATTTATTTATTTATTTATTTATTTATTTATTTATTTATTTATTTATTTATTTATTTATTTATTTATTTATTTATTTATTTATTTATTTATTTATTTATTTATTTATTTATTTATTTATTTATTTATTTATTTATTTATTTATTTATTTATTTATTTATTTATTTATTTATTTATTTATTTATTTATTTATTTATTTATTTATTTATTTATTTATTTATTTATTTATTTATTTATTTATTTATTTATTTATTTATTTATTTATTTATTTATTTATTTATTTATTTATTTATTTATTTATTTATTTATTTATTTATTTATTTATTTATTTATTTATTTATTTATTTATTTATTTATTTATAAGTAGGTATTGTAGATTAAAAACATGACAAATGACAAGAAAAAGTGACAATTGACATAAACTTAAACGATCCGAATTCAGATTGTAATGTTCACAGGGATATTTTTTTAAGTAAATTACTTTATTACGTTGTGTTAATACAACAGGTAAGTAACAAATAGAAGTTTTGCGAGGTTTTGATTTACCTCAACAACTTCTCATGAACGTTGCATTTACGTTGTATAGTAATGTTATTACGTTCCCTTAAAGCATCGAAAGGCTTGGCAACGTTATGTGCTAGTTGGGTTCCAACCTGTCATCCATGACCGCCATAGGAATACTTCCTTGAATCCTCTTTTTTTGAGTTTGTTGTACGTTTTGCTCTCCATATTAACTAAGTAAGCATTTAATACAACAACACAAAACACAATAAATATCGCTGAAACAATATTAATAAATAGTAGATATATATAAATTTCGTAGCAGAAAAAATCGAAAAATTATCACTTCTCAATACTGACACTTAGCTTGTCAAAAACTCATTCCTTTTTTTATAAGTATCGAAACGAAGAGATCAAGATCGTTTTGAATAAAGTCTTCAACCAATGAACGTGTCGATGTCAGACGTGTCAAAATTCAAAACGATACTAGCGCCATGTGATTCTGCGCCTGACCGCAGCGTAACTCAAAGCCATTTCTTGAATCCCAGTGACATCATTACTATACAGGGGATAGGTATATTGTGATAGTACTACTATATGAATAACTGATCCGAAATCGCGTTAGCTATTTTTTTTTACAGCTCCGTGTGTCCGAAATACGTGCTAGATTTAGTCTGAAACCCGATCAGAGAGATAGAGAAAATATTTTATTATTATACAGGGTAGAGTTAGAAATTATGTCACGCAGATGGATTTTAATTTTTAAAATCCAACTTTCTGCCCGCGCGAGAAGATATTAATATTTTATTATTGCGTCTTTATTTGTACATCCCAACATGTATTTTTCTTTTTAGGTAAAGATTTGATGGCATTCCAGGCTCTAGTAGAAGGATCAGGCGAATCATGGAATGTTGTAAATTGCCAAATCGCTGAACCAGTCTCACTGCCTACGCCGTCTTGGCAAAATACGAGTGCTCCTTGGAATCAGGTATCCCAACGTTTGTAGTGCAGTGTTAACTCTTTTATTTTTTATTGAGTTATTTATTAGTGCTTAGTTTTATAGGCATTTTACACAGCTTTTTTAGAAATATACAGGTGTTTTGCTTACTATTCATACTACATGTTATATGTATAAATCCTCTATACATTATGAACATCTCAATTCCTGATAATTACGATAGCATTTTATTTAGTTAAAATTCTTTCACGAATTATTTTCAAAACGGTTAGCTATGTGAGAATTGTTTTTCAACAGGCGCTGTCAAAATTTAAATTTGTCAGTTTAGATCGATAAATACATGTAAGAATTATAATTAATTACATAATGAAAAATCCAGAACAGTATTTTAAACAGATAACAATAGATTAGTGACAACTTATCTAAGAATGCAAACAAAAAATGGGCTAAGAAACTGGTTCTTATTAATAGTAATAGTAACAGTTTTTAGTAATAGATGCAAATAAAGTAAAATTGCTTTTTGGAATAACAAAATTAAAGAAATATCAGGAGGTCTGCTAACCATAAATAAAATATTCTACAAAGTCCTTTAATCACTTAGTGTCTTTTTTGTTTGTCATTTTGACTTCAGGAAAAAGTCACGATCACAGAGCAACAAATTAGGTGAATATAGTTAGTGACAAATTTTAATTTTTGTCCTATACCTAACAATATTCTGTTGCAAAATAAAATATTCGACCTACGACTCTGATAATTTTCGAGAATATTTAACATCAAATGGTCTAGTACTACCCCATAATTTTCCGAGTTCCCAATAGTCACCACCTGTCTCTATATACAGTGTGAAAGATTTTAGGGGGTGGTTGCCGAAGTTATTTTGTTAAATAACAAAACGGGAAAAATCAGTGGCGCAAGTAATAATATTCGGACCACCCCAAAAATTGCACATTTATTCCCTAAAACGTTTTGCAAATTTCGAGCCAATATCTTTAAAACTTTGAAATACCTAATTATTAAAATTAAATTCTAAATATTCTGTATCTCGGAAACGAAGTATATTTAGACCTACGTTTATAGGAACATTTTTAAACAAAATAACTAAAACAACCACCTTCTGAAATGTTTTGTACTTATTTACAAACATACTGTAAAGGGTTTTCTCGCCACAGAGAAAACGTTCTCTTACAAATGGCGCTGATTACGACTGGCTCTCGGGAGTCAGATTATTTATTGTGATTTACTCCACAAATTCTCGGGTAGTTACAAATGGAGATGAAAAATTCCAGGGTTCTAAGATTATGTAGTCCCAGGTAATCGGTAGCCACAAGTGACGGGCTTTAATCGTCGCTTGCGCTTAAAAAGAATATTTTACTAAAGGTGAAAGAAAGCAAGGAATTAGTGCCGGTATTTAACTTTTCGTCGACTTGCTAAGGATTTAAAATAATTTATCTTCTCGATGAAGGAAGGCAACAGAAACTCTAACACCAGTATACCAACGCAGCTAGTCAAGTACGGTATAGCGATTATTATTTATTAAAAATTAAATATTAAAAACAAAACCGACGAAGGAAAAATAACTTCGTTGCAACACTGTATGTTGATAAGTAGTTTGGTACTTTTTTATTCTTCATTTTAGAATTTCAGAAAGCAATTTTCTTTCATTTACCATTTTTTAAATCAGTTATATTCTCAATACGAGCTGGGCTGTCCCATTATAGGCCGGCAATAAAAACTACCTGAATCCGTGTCACTACAGGCCGCAACATTTTTTCACGAAAATCAGATTTCCATTACGGGCTGTCAGCCGATAATCACCTTCAATTTAATATTTGTTTACAACTGCCATATTTAAATCAATAAATAAATAACTGGAAATGTTATTAGGACTTCAGGAAAAACATACTTTTATTATTAATTATTAAATTCTATTCGAAATAAATGTATTTTTTAGTTCTTAAAAGAACTGTTGAGTTCTTAAAAGAGCCGTTTTTAGTAAATCGATGTCATCATTTTATAAATCAATTATATTTAGATAACTGAAGTAGAGCTTTGTCGATATTATGATCTTTCCTTGAATTAATAAATATTTTATTAATTCGTCTGTTTAAATCAATGTATGTAGCCTTTTCAGGCTAATTCGTCGGCCTTTTCGTGGTGTGGCATCCAGGCATAGGTCACCCTGTTATGACTAGATCGATTTTAAGAGTGTTATTGCTTACCCTCAGCCTGTAAAGGACTCTTTGGGCGTCTAGTCTCTTTCCATCCTCGTTTGCTATGTACATTGTAGATTTTTGGTTTAGAGATATCGGTGTCCTCCCGAGCATCGAGGGTTGCACCCTCCCAGGCCTTTAGTGTGGGAACCATCTCCTTTGAACATTGTACACTTTCGCCACCTGCACATATATCCTGGTCTGTGTATGAATTTGTTAAAATACACCTGTGGCCCTCCTATTGAGATACCTTTGTAGGCACTTATGATGGATTCCTCAACAGTTTTTGCTGCTCGGTTTCCATTAGTGTCTCCGGGAAGTCGGTACTCTTTATAGTAGTAAGGGCCTCTTTGGGGATTAACCCTTCAGTTTTGGCCTTTTTTCCCACTCTTCGATCTTCAGGAGGAGTGCTGTCTTCTGATCTTGGCTTTTTTGTGGTTTTCTTATCGACCTGTTTGGTAGCCGAAGTTGTAGGTGGCTTTGCTTGGGATCTGACGAAGTTTTCTTAAGTTATGCCTCTTCTGGCAGTTATAAAGTCTTGGCCAGATTTTACCAAGTTGTTTAGCCATGTTCGGCCGAAGATGACGAAGAATTTGACTTCTGTATTTTATCATTAGATCAATGTCCTCTTCGGAGATGACCCTTCTGAATTTGTTGGGCCTTGTGGATGTCTGTTCAACAGTAGAAGTTTGTCAAAGAGGTTCTTCTTCTATTATTAGGTTTATATTTGTTTTCACGAAGAGCTGAAGAAGGATACGTGGACCCGTCCAAAGCCCCGTCTTAGACGAGCAAGGCTATTTACTCGGGAGGGCGGCAGGTATCCAGAGATACCGGTTGACACAGCTATTTTAAGGCAGGTACAGCTGTTACGCATCTATCGACACGATTTACTGACACCTTAGATTAAGCCTGGTGTTCGTCTTTCTTGGTTAGTTTTCAATGGCTTCTACTTCCAAAAGCATGGCATGTATATACCTGTGCCTTTGACCGTAGGGTCATATCCTTAAACTACAAGCTCCTCCGCCGCGGCAAAGCAAGGGACTCGTGAAGTTAAGATAGGATAGATTATCGCACCTCAACGTCCGACTAAGGTTAGTTGGTGCGGCGGCAGTTTTCGAAAAGGTTTTTAGAGGTTTTTATGCCTCACCCTACTTATATCTGCCACTAGCCAGAGATTCTAAAATGCTGACATTGATTTACTAAATAAAACAGTTCTTTTCAAAACTACAAAATATTTTGAAAAAAATTCGCAGAATAAATATCGCATACCCTAATATCCTAATCGTGGCACGTAATAAAGTCAGGCGGCCAGTACTGGCATCATTAGGATCGCTACCCGTAATGGGAAACGGCCCGTAGTGGGAACAAGCCCAGTTAGATACTTTATAGAATTTTGTTTCTACGATTTCAGAATATTTAATGAATTGAAAAGAAATAAATTTTACGCTGACTTTCAAAATTAGTTTTATATAGTTTATTTACTTTTTTGCCCAATTTTTAGATAGTCCAAATGTAAAAACAATTATTAGATAGCTAACCAGTGTGCAAATAAATAAATGAGTTATAAAAGTCATTTCTAAATTATTATTACCAACTTGTTGCAGCTCTTTAGCTTGTATGCCTTAGAAAAATACAAATTATAAGTTAAGCATAATTTAGAAACGTCTTTGTACCTAATTAATAAATATAAATCAATAGGTGAAACAGATTTTACCTAAGTACCTATTTAAAAATGTATGTCAAACATGACCATTGTTTATTTTTAACCTTTAAATCGATTGTTTTTTAAAGTAATCCATCAGAGTACTAAAGTTAGTCCAATGACAAAATACACGCATGTTTATTTAAATATAAGTTAAATATGAACACTGTTTTTTTTTAAGAGTAATCGTTAGATGAACTGTTTTTATGTGATCAATTAGATAAACAAGAATTTCCACGCAACTGTTTAAAAGCGCAAAAATATTTAAATCAGAAATGGCCACTCAAAACAGTCCTCCCTGTTACCTATTTGGCGGTATTCATTGGATTTTCAGAAAATGCTGAAACAGGTCTATTGTTATTTCAAAGAAGGACATATTTTTACAATACAGACATTTATCATGTGTCAACTCCCATCCCTTTCATGTCTTCAACCCCTTAATTTTATATAGAAAATATAATGAGTTTTTCGGTATGTATCCAAAAAAGTTTTAATTTAATTACCTCTATAAAATTAAATGCAACACCTATGTTTGACTAATGGGTTTAATTTAATTGCATATTTATATGTACAAACATAGGCATTACGCTTAATTTTATATATATAAATTAAATTATTTTGCAAACATGAAACGGTTGAAACGCCTAGAATTTACTATGCAAAGACCTGCAGCTCATTTTCGGTGGCTGAAGTTCTGCCTAATGAGGTGCTAGCCTAAGAATTTAATTAGGCATTCCAACGACCTGTCAAAATGCAACCAGTGGGAACTGACAGTTTAGATATGGCAACCCTGCGGGTTTGTTGGTATTGACAGGGCATTAGCTTTCTACCCCACTCCAGTTCATTGGTCATTACCAACGGGCAACCATTTTGTTTGGAATGCCTAGCATATTTATGGCCCATGAATTTTTATAATAATTGTCAAAACTTTAACATTTAATTAATAATAATAATAATACTCTCCCTAATTCACCCCCTTACGAGTGAATTTTAACCCCAAAAGCTGAGCTTGTGCGGGGAAAGGGACGGCTATTATTATTATTTTTTGCCGTGGCGCTCCGGGGCGACTTAAAGATGATTGATGGTGCCATTTGACTTACAGGTGAGGAAAACCCGGAAAACCTCACCCACCATCATCGAGACGGTAATGTATGGCGATTTTTTATAATCTGCATGTCATATCAACAGAAATTGAATTTTCATTAATACGGCACACATCAAATCCTATACCGAACCATGCAAATTAAATTAAAAATCCACATGGTCTGGTCTGGAATTCGAAGCCCAGCAGTCTCTGACACATAAACTTGCTTATAAATGAATATAAGCGCGTTAGACCGCTACACCACCGACCCGATAATTACTTTATAACTTTTTTTGGGGTTGGTTCAGTTGTGATTTCTTACTTGTAACATTCAAAAATTCAAACGCGTAGAAAAATGCTTCATGCAAGTGCGAAAATTGTGATTTTTACTATGATTTGTTGAGTGTGACTGCAGCGGTAAGTCGTGCTTTCAAAAGGAGTAAGGTCAGTGAAAAATCATTTTATACCATCAAGAAAGAGGAAGAATAAAAGAATGGCGAATTGAAATCTCCTGCAAGAAGAAAAAGCTGACAAGGTAGTCAAATTCTCGTATATATACATATAATGACGGTTTTAAGAGCTTATTGATAGGAATTGTGCACAATTATTTTTTTAAATATTCCACCAACTTTGAATGCAATTTATAATATTATTCGAAGGAATGAGAATTCGCCAACGTTCTCTTTAAGAACCCTATGTAGATTGATGAAAGATATTGGTTTTAAATATGTGAAGCGTGGTCGTAAAATATAATATTAACACGACAATATTTAAGTGTCATCAAGCAATATCGCCAACATATTTGTTATGCAATAAAACAGTTGACTCGACAGTAAATAAAATGTACTTTAAAACGTTTTTATTTTGATTCCACTGATTTGTCATAATTTCGCAAAATTCCGACCGTCTGAAATTATTCTACAAAAATTAAAAAAATACAAATTAACAAAATTATGCTATACTTATTGTGACAAGTATATTTATTGTAGATGTCCACCGATTGGAATATTATGTTCTCCGACGTGTTACAAATATTGGC
This sequence comes from Psylliodes chrysocephalus, assembly GCA_927349885.1. NCBI lineage: Eukaryota > Metazoa > Arthropoda > Insecta > Coleoptera > Chrysomelidae > Psylliodes > Psylliodes chrysocephalus. Next base: position 42,177 of record OV651819.1, read on the forward strand.
CTGCAATTAATAGAGATCGGCGTATGACTTATATAGTTTTTTTCCTAACCTATCTAACGATAAAACTTGACTTTTTTAATTAGGAAATTGAAACAAAATATTTACAATTGTTATTTATTTTAATTACATTATCGCTATATAAGTTAGGCAATCTGTTATTTTTTCCGCTATTTATTTTCTATTATTTTGATAACGGATCAAAAAAAAATCATCTGTTCTGTTATTCATAATATTATTTGTTGTATTTATAAAATAAACTAATGAAACTAATATTTATTTATACCAAATATTAATTTACTTTTCTTATTATATGAAAAAGTTTGTAAATTGAATCATATTGTTTTTAATTTCGACAAAATTCCTTTCGTAAAACCAAAGACGTAAAACACTTAAAAAATTATTTAAAACCAAAAAGGCATATAAAAACAAACCTAGATCTAGCCACATCTTTTTTAAATCTCCTTAGCCAGATTTCTAATTCTAGTGGACGATTGGTTGTTGTGCTGTTGCCATTTTATTAACTTGTATACTAGTCGTATGCCTAACACGAAAAAATAAGTACTATATGTTATATTGTATCAGAAACGATGAAAATTTTAATATTAACTCTTGTAAATCTGTTATGGTTTCTTACTACAATAGTGTTTTAGAGAACTGCAGGATAAAAAAATTGTGTACGGCCCAAGCGCATTCCAATTATACAGAAAAGTATTATGACTAGTCCTGTTTAGTTTTTTGTTTTTGTTTAAACTGTTTTATTTATTTTTTAAGCAATTGTACGATTTCAATAATTTTAATAAACAATTCACCTAGACACGTTTTTTTTTATTGTATTTGTAATGCATGTTACGAGCAGAGCAGAGCCCGTATGTCAGTAAGTCATTCCAGGTAAGGACTTTAGTTAATAAACCTATTTGTTTTTTAAATGTAAATAAATTTTTGTGTATATTGGTAAACAGGTCTCGAAATTATATGTATATCTGAGGATGTCAAATTAGGGTAAAGACAGAAACCATTATAGATATCCACACAAACATTTAAAAGGTCTCTTCTGTCAGACCGGTTTTATACATTATGTTTGTTAAGCCTACAATACTCTATTAATATGCCTAGTAGTACCTACTATTTTCCACTTTGAGCCTTAGTAGATGCTCGTTGAGTTTTGGTGATCGTCTTTTAAGGAACTTTGGCCTGTCTCTGTTCTGGTAAGTTCTCCCACTATTCCTGAGATTTTTAACATCCACTGCTTTGTGCACGCTTTGATAGCTATCTGTGTGACACCTTAGAAGGGTTCTAGACCAATAAGAACATTTGAAGCTCTTTCTCGGGCTCCGTACGATCTCAACAAATTGATATCAGGAAATATTTTCAAACAGGTAAGCATTCTGCATTACTTTCTATACTTTTGTTGTGTAGGAGTAGATTAGTAGGTACGTGTAAGATGTAAGCATAGTGCTTAAACAATTATTATCCTATCAAAAATAGAAATAGAGCATTTTTATTATCGGTATTCACATTTTTTCTAGTTTTACGAGAAAGTCATAAACTGATTTTGTAAGTTTGTAGTTTTCTAAAGAACCAAAATATTTAAATTTTAGCACTTTCGTATATGATTCTAAAAAAAAACATTTTCCAACTCTAACTGGTAGATAAAAACTGCATAAAAACTAGTTTGTTGGATAGATCAAACTTCGCTTACTGGGTGATCTAGGCCACGAAAATTCATTTTATTATCTCGATTTTATTTGTAGGTACAGGATAGGGTAAATTTTTTATATTTTCTCACCGCTCTTATTTTTTTGCCACCGTGTAGAAAAAAATATTCCTAAAAAATACATTAGAGAACTATTATAAAGAAATCCGTTTAAATAATGACAGAAGTAAATTAGCGAATACGAAAATATTTTTAAAGGCCGCCAATATTTTAACGGCCGTTAAAATATAAAGGAATTGTTACAGAATAGACCCCAATGTCCTCTTTCCTGGAATTTTTTTAATCCTATTTTCTATATTAAAACAAAAATAGAATTCTAAACAGGTAGGTAATCAATATTGTATTTATGGACCTATGTAAACAATCTTTATAAATAGATTACAGTTTTAAGAGAGTATGGAGTCTATTCTGTAACAATTCCTTTATATTTAACGGCCTTTAAAAATATTTTCTTCTTTACTTCTGTCATTATTTAAACGGATCTTTAAAATACATTAGAGGACTATCTTAAAGAAATCTGTTTAAATAATGACAGAAGTAAATTAACGAATACAAACATATTTTTAAAGGCCGCCAATATTTTTAAAGGCCGTTAAATGTAAAGGAATTGTTACAGAATAGACCCCATTATCTACAAATATTAAACCAAAATAACAACGAAATATAATTTATTTCGTGGAGTTTGTGGCCAACGATTGGGTCCAGCACGAACTCACCAACTCAGACTGAGCGTGAACTGAACGCCAACTGAACGAAGTTTATAAATCCAGCTCTAACACTTGATACTATTTTATTGTGTTGAAAATACCTATTTACGTAGATTTTTTTTGTTTATTTGTGGTATTTTAATTAAGTTTAATCAAAATAACTGTTCGTAAAGAAAAATGAAGTCGACATATTGCTACTTATATAAAAGAACAAAGATATACCTATCTATTTTCAATAATATTTGAAAAACTCATTGAAAAGGCTCACTCAAACGTTTTCAAAGTAAATCGTTAAATAATGTAAATTTATTGTGGCTAAATACGTTTTTTGGTATTTAAATGTATTTTCTGAACGCCTATGGGACGAACATCTGATAAACAAATTTCAGAGTTAAATTTGTAACATGATGAATAAAAAAACCAATTTACAACTTTTACAAATATCGATTTTCTTATTGTGCGGTTGTTAGATTTTACATCTCATATGAGAACGATTGCATTACTACTGTTAATTAACACGTTCACTGACGGCATGTTTCTTATTGTAATTTACGTTCGGGCCGGAGGCTTATTCCACATGAGTTTAAATTTTCATTGTTTCAACTATGTTGCGCAAATAATGAATTTTTACGGAATATTCATCACCTCTACAATGAAAATCTTGAAAAATCTAGAACAATCTTTGAAAATCTCGGAAAGTCTCGTAAAATGTGCTAAAATCTCGTAATATCTCGTAAAATTTCGTATCATCTCATAAAATATGATAAAATATAGGAAAATCTGATAAAATCAAATTACAGAAATACAGTGTATACACGAGTTTTGGATCCCGCGGAGCGCGTGTAATGGGACTTTTGTCGGGAGAATTCTACAACTTAGAAGAAACATACATACTTTATACTTTGTATACACATTCAGAAGTCATAAAATTTGGGTTTGCTCAATTTTCAGACCAAAAAACTGAAAATCGTCAATTTTAGGCAACTTTTCTCAAAAACCGTGTTTTTTGGTCGTCACTCAATGAAAAGTGGTCAATCGTATTATACACAATAAAGTACTCAAAAAAAAAAGTTTTGAGCCATTGGGTGCATTTTGGCATTTTTGTGCCACTTCAAACTTTCGAAAAAAAAATAGTTTTTTTTAGGGAAAAAAATTTGTTTAATTGTTTGATATCTTGGCCAATTATAGTTCGATTTCGGTGAAATTCACACACACATAAGATTTCACATTCAAGAATAAGCTCTGTAAGTGGCATTAATAGTTTGGCCGTTATAGGCAAACAATGAAATTAGGCCCACAGTACACTTTTGTCCCTTCCGCCATATGCCCAATTTTGGGATTTCTCTTAAGGTATTCTGGGAATCAATAGTCACATCCCTTAAATTCAAAACGCATTTTGTTTTTCAAATATCTTAATTTTTGCCAAAGTTATGAAGAATTTAGAGTTTGAACATTTAACAAATTCAATTTTTCGACCTTCGCCGCCTCAAAATACTAAACAAATTTCAATCGTCCATACCGCGAGAACGGCGCATCGGATCAAAATTTCTCAAGAGACATGAAAATTAGCATTTTACCTAAGCTTTCAAATGTCATAAACTGCGTTTTGAAAATATTGATTTATTTCCGACATGCGCCTGCGCAAAATTGAAAAAGTTACAAAATCCAAAATTTCGGCACTTTCGAGAAACAGCTACATTTTGTTTTGCATTTTTTTTCGAAAAGATCACCTCAAAATACATAGAATCCATTTTGTTTTGACCCATTACGGTGACATATCACTTTAGTGTCACAAAATTACAGGTTTGATATATATTTTAAATAAAAGTACAGATATATACTTATTAATTAAAAAAATAAAAATTGCGGATTATAGACAAAATTTAAAAATATGACCCTTTCAAGTTGGAACTATTTTTTGTTGCGGATGTTGAAAAGTACTTATTTTGACAGAAGTGTAGTAATTTCAATTCGCAGTTGCTCTTTATGTGTGGTTATCAATATTTGAATTTAAAAAAGTTGTAAATATGAATATCGAAGATATTTTTAATGATTTTGGACGAAATCAAAGTGATTTGAGTGTCTTACGAAAACTTCAAGAATATCGCCTGATACGTGAGAGCCTACGGTGTTCTACTCGATCTTGTAGACGCTTTTGTAAGCTAATTAAAAGAAACGATGGAAATTTGAGTCATACTTTTTATTGTCGAATTTGTCGTAAGCGATATAGTATTTTAAAGGGATATTTTTTTGAAAATATGCATGTTCCAATAAGGAACATTATGGTATTAATATATTTCTGGGCCTGTCTCGTGCCACCAAGAGTAGCATTTCGATTATTGAATAGAAGACTTACAACAGTGTGTCAAATGTATCGCTTTATTCGAGATGTTGCATCTTGGAAACTTTTGAATGTACCACAACTATTTCTACTAGGTGGTATTAATCATGTTGTTCAAATTGACGAAAGTGTAATCACCAGAAGAAAATTTAATGTAGGTAGGATTGTACCACAAGTTTGGGTGTTGGGAATGGTAGATACTACAACAAAAAGAGGTGTTGTGATTTATTTAAGAGGTCGGTCGAGAAAAATAATTTTAGAAAAAATTATAGAACATGTACTACCTGGAACAGAAATTTGGACTGATAAGTGGCGTGCCTATGATTGTTTAAATAATTATGATGGCGTGTCTCCTTATACACATAAATCGGTGAATCATTCTGCTAATTTTGTTGACCCACAGACAGGAGTATGCACAAATTATGTTGAAGGTTACTGGTCTCGACTTAAGGGATTTTGCAGAAGAAATAATGTAATGGCTTCAAGGCTCTTGCCAGAGCATATAGACCATTTCATGTGGTACGAAATATATGGTGGCAATACAAAAGATACTTTTACCAATATTTGTGAACATATTTCAGAAAAATATGTATTTTAATTTATATTTCAAAGTTTTATGTTGTGTTTATTAAAAAAATCAATAGGTACTTAATTTTATTTAGTAGAAGTAGCGATATTAAGCTGAGAAGCAAGAATGCATATTCTTTGATCTGTGTCAGTTGGCCGGGAAGAGGATTTCACTCATGTTCAGCGTTGTTCTTGTGCGCCAAAAAAAATCGTAATAGACAAGCGCATTGAAACGTAATACATTTCAGTAAAAGGTAATAGATTTCAGTAAAAGGTACTAAATGTCATTCCTTAACATTTTGGCGCATGTGCACATATTAATGAATTTACGGCATTTTTCTTGAACGAATAGTAATAGAGTTTAGAAAAACGTAACATTTAAACTAAAAAAAGTAATAGATTTATTACGAAAGTAATGACAAGAACAACCCTACTCACGTTTCGAAACAAAAAAATTAAGGTTAGAAAAAAAATTGTTATATTTTGACAAAATCCGCACTTTTTTGTAAAGAATTAGTCTCTACGATATTGAAAATGGTTTTATTTTTTTTTTAATTATATATATTTTGTGACACTAAAGTGTTATGGACCCCTAATTACAATTTAATGTAAGCTCAAAACCCGTAATTTAATTCGATTATGAGGTATATATTATAGAAGTCTACCAAACATGGTTTTTAAAAAAGGGGATTTCCTTTGGACAAAATTTCACTCTCTTTGGATTTAAGTGAAAATAAATAATTAGTAATACTCACCTAATGTATCTATCCGGTACCATTGGCAAACACATCACACACTAAATACATTGTATAACAATGTTATTAATAATAAATAAACCGAACTATAAAAAAAATACACGCGCCGCACTTCCGATATATTTTTCGTTTGAAGGTGCTAGACGTACTGATTTATTTTTAATACACTTTAAATATAAAAACCCTTTACATGATATTAATGATTCACCAACGTCATTCTGGACGATATCGAAAAAAAAACATATACTAATTGTTCCAAATTAAAATTATATTTCATATAAAATTGAAGGTCGGTGAAGTTGACCCCCCCCCTTCAATAAAATATTTGTAAAGAAAAACTATTACTATTCGAATTATAAGAAAATTATATTTGAAAAGTGTGTAAGAAACAATTGAATAATTTTCCTCAAAACAATTAAACAACCGATTTTTAAATCCCAAATGGAAATTTTATTAACACATCTAATTTGCCAAATAACTATTGTAATACAACTGAGTGTATCGAACAACTCAAAAAAGACATCATACCACCGTTGAAAAACCGATCGATAACAACGAACGCTTTTTCTAGGAATTAGATACCATGGGCGTGCGGAATTTCTTTTACAAGTGCTTCTCGAAAATTATATTCCTTCTATTTATAAAGCGATTTGGATATAATTTCAGGTTTGTTATCTCGTTTTCTCGGTCTATTTGTTCTCATAGTCGTTTGACAACAAAAAACCTGACTTTACCAAGATTTAAGAAATATATTTGAATCATGGCTTAGCCATAATTTTTTGTTTAATCAATTAACAAGTACCTAATGAATATTTGGTATAAAAATTATATTTATAATCGAATTGTAAATGTGTTTTTTATCTCCGTCTTTCTTTAAGATTATCTTGTTTTAAATTGAATTATTAATCCATTTTGTTCAGTAAATATAATAAATTTTTATTTATTTCTAAACTTTCATGATATTAAAGTCCACCCAACCAAAGATTTTGCCGAATAACAATATCGAATCTTTAACGGACTGCCGCGCGGTTTGTTCCTAGCTTCAGTCTCATAAAATAATCATTTTTTTTTTTTTTCGATACCGTTCAGAATGAGCCACCGTTGGTGAATCATAAATATTATGTAAATGCTTTTTATATTTTAAAGTGTATTAAAAATGAATCAATACCTCTCGTACCTTCAAACGAAAAATATATCGGAAGTACACGTGCGATAATATCAGTTTTTGTTGTATAGTTCGGTTTATATATTGTTAATAAAATTTTTAACAATGTATTTAGTATGTGATGTGTTTGGCCAATGGTGCCGCTGTTTCTAATTGGACTAATGATACATTAGGTGAGTATTATTAATGATTTATTATTAAATTGTTTTCACTTAAATTAAAAGAGGGTGTGGTCCATAACACTCTAGTGTCACAAAAAGTAGGCGATTTAAAAAAAAATAGAACCATTTTTAATGTGGTAGAGACCAGTGTTATCAGAATATATTTTTGTTATGTATCAGATTTGTCTGAGAAATGTACCAGATTCTATAAATTGTACCATATTTTTCGAATTGTAATTGTTTGGTTTAGAAGAGCAAAAAAAAGCTTTTGTCCACGACCACTTAATAATAAATCAATATTCTACCTCCTAACTAAAAGCATATAGTACCCATATATCACGGAGTTAATTATGATAATTCACGCTTTTGTAATTCTGGCACATTCCGGTAGATAACTAAAGATAGGCGATACTTTTCATAACGATATTTTCTAGATCGAAAAATCGAAAATAGAAAAATTAAAAACTGGAAAAAACAACAGTTAGTTACCTATGTTTAATAAAAACTTTCTATTCTACACTTAACTTTTATTTAATAAAGAAACCATAATGGTCGTGGACAAAGTATAGTATTAGACTCGCAATTTATGGCCATTATGCACTCGGGTGACTTGCGCCTCTCGCCTACGGTTCGGGACGCAAACGTCACCTTGCGTGAATAATGGCTACCATAAATTGCTCGTTTAATAATATACTATTATCGAAAACAAACACAAAGAAGGAAGAATCCAACCATATATTATTTTACCCGTCAAATGGAAACGGACTGAAAAAAGTAAAAGCACTAGATTTTGCTTCGAGTACCATATTCTTAAATAATGTACTAGATCTAGTACAATTGTACTAAACTGGCAACACTGGTCGAGGTCAAGCAAACTTGTTAACAAACAATTTACATGGAATCTGACCCCCCCCCCGTGCAGTGTTGCTAACCGTAGGAAAATTTCCCGTCTTGCGGGAATTTTAACACAAAAGGGAAAAAGTTAACTCAAAACGGGAATTTTTTTACTCAAGTCCAAATTGTGAAAAATGTATGATTTTAAAAATAAATGTCACCTGTACGAGTTTCAGGGACCTTTTTTTTGAAGCTCGATGAAGTACCTGGTTTATAAAATTATAAGCTGAGGATTTTTTTTAAAACAAAGGTTTGAGGAATAAAAAGGTGACAACCCTAAACGGGAGGAAAAAGTGGGAATTTTTAAGGTAAGTAGAGAGAAAAATCTTACTTTAAGGTTGGCAACACTGCCCCTGTGGTCAGTTTTATGATAGACGTTATACGTTAATGTTATCAGTTGTATAGTTATTGTAAAAGTTAAGTTGAAATAAATTGAAATACCAAAAACCCGCGTAACAAAATATGTTTGTTGTAGCACTTATTTTGAAGTTTTTCATTTTCGTTTAATTTAAAGGTTTTTCAATGAATAAAAGAACTTAAGCAAACTTTGTTTTTGAGATTTTAAGGGTGTTTGTTTAAAGAAAACTAAATTATTAGTGAAATATTTTTGATACAGTGATACACATGCAGTTACTTGAGTCAGTAAAAATTATCTTTAGAACTAAAAGATGAGCCTATTTAGTATATTTAACTAATTAATAGTAACCCCAGAAGTGAAAATGGTTTAATATAAACATACACCATTAAATTATTATAAAATACACATTTTTAATTATAAATTATTTTTTTTAAAAGTTGTAATGTTATTAATTAGTAGTATGAGAAACGTCGTATGCACCTTGGCTTGCAGGTTGATTTCTAGATCTTGAACACTTGCTAACCTCTTCCGTATGTGCTTCGGTCTGTACAGGTGAGGAGCCAAATTCCCGGGACCCTGGCCCCAGGGTACTGGCCGCTTAAAAAAAATAGATTACGATATGTGCCCCAGGGCCCCACTATGGCTTTCGGCGGCCCTGGGTTTGTAAAAGAAATTCTCGACCTGTAAATTACACTTACCACCCTTGATACATAAATAACTATTTATAGACTTTTAAATATTTATTTATTTTTTTATTTAAATAAATTAAGTAACTGATCTTTATTTGTTACAGGGATCCCAATTTACTTCAAATCATTCAGCTGTTTGGCCACCATTACTGCCACTACGCGAAAGCCCAGTATTAGAATTAACAGAACAAATGGAATCGATGTAAAATTATGTATACTAAAATTGTTTTCACTTGTGAAAACTATTATACAGAAAATATCAGCCGTAGTTTGAATATTACGAATACTAAAAATTATATAAAAATTTGATTTTATTTAATGATAAACCAAAAAAATGACAATATCAATGGATGGATACACCTACATCTTTCAAATATAGGAATTGTATTTTTAATGAATAAAATTAAATTAAATTTGACAAATAAGTTAAAATAATAAATTTAAATATTTGTTGCTTAGGGATATACTCAGTATAGACGACCTCTAATATACAGGATCTCATTAAGAATGGGACACAGAATAACTGAAGATTTTCCGATTATAAATAAAATGGTTAAACGAAACATACTTAGATAAAATATTACTGGTTTCCGAAATACAGGGTGTTAAAGGTGAAAATTTAAAAATTAATAATAGATGTAATTTTTTTTTTTTTTTGAATAAGGATAATTACCTGACAGTAGTAGAATTTTGTATAAATAAAAAGTTCACTGGTTTTTATTCGGTCAATAATTTTTATTTATTTTTTTATAAAATGTAAGCATGCTCTACATATGTTCTAGAACACTGTTCCATCATCTGGTGCCAGTCAATATTTAAGAAAATATGGGGACGATTACAAACATTTTAAAATTTTATTAAATATTGATTGACACCAGAAGATGGAACAGTGTTTCCGAAACATATGTAGTGCTTGTGCTTAAATTGACCAGTGAACTTTTTATTTATATATTTTTTTTATTTCTCAGTATAATTTTACTTAATTCGATAAATATTTTTGGTGTCATAAAATACACCTATCAACAAACTACTAAATTAAATAAACTTCGCTAGTGGCGTATGTCATGAATAAGTAACACTCCCCTCTCTAAATTTTACTCCACTGTCCTATATCTTTACATTTTTTGATGGTTTTTAAATAATTCATATACTCTTGTTGATTCGTTTTTGAGATAATCACATTCAAAGGTTGATACTCTTAATTTTAATTTATTTGTACATAATTTTATACTTTTGTAATTTTGTAATAATTTTTTTTTTTAATTCCAGACACAAGTGCATGATTTATCTAAAAAAACATCAAAAAATTAAAAAATATAGTACAAATAATTTAAAAGGGGTGAAGGTGTTATTTACCCATGTCGTACACCACTGGCCAAGTTTAATTAACTGGTATTTTTGCTGATAGGTATATCTTATAATACTAAAAACGTTTGTTCGGTATAATTTTATAAAAAAAATCCAAAATTAAAACTTCAAATGGTGAATATCCACCTTTGATTGTGAATATCTTTAAAAACCAATCACTTCTTGAGTTCCAAACAAGAATATATTAATTATTTAAAAAACATTAAAAAATTTAAAAGTATAGTCCAAATAAGTTTTTGGAAAGTGGCGTAAAATTTAGAGGGGCTGGTTTTACTGATCCATGCCGTACGCCACTGCCAAACTTTAGAGAAGCATTCGTTATTCAACGGTGGTATGTCTTTTGAGTTGTTCGATACAGTTAGTTGTATTAAACTAGTTATTTGGCAAATTAGCTGTGCTAATAAAATTTTCATTTGGGATTTAAAATCGGTTGTTTTATTGTTTTAAATGAAATTATTAAATTGTTTCTTAGAGTAAATTATATAGTGCGTTCATATCATATCTTACGAGGAAATTACCCAGCTGACAATAAAACTGCTTACTAGAAGAAGACGGCCAAGACTCATGTTTTCTTTTAAAATATTATTTAATTATCTGTTCTAACGTTGTTGAATAAAGTTGTCATAAAAAGTAGTAAATTTGTTTTTTAAAAATCGATTTTTTTGAATTATTATATTTAATTGACGCAGTCAGTAGGATACGCGCAGGTTTTCGGAAAAATATCGTTTCGCTACAGAATTCGAATCCACGAAAAATATCTTTAAGTACCTTTCCTTTTTACCTTTCCAAACCCTTCTATATAAGAATGTTCCCAAAGATAGTTAATTGATACATTCTTTTAATTAGGATGGATCATGCATCCCAAACATAAATTATAAGATATACATTTTTGAGTGACAATGAAAAGCGAATTTCATCATCAAATGATAACAAGAGAATAGGTTTATTGTTTTGTTTAATAATTTAAAAATATAAACAAACTTTTGTTGTAGGAACATTCTCAAATTTAATGACTTTTAATATTAATATTTTGGGTCTCGAATACATTTTTTGTTTAATGTAATGTCTTTTTGTAGCAAAACCTGGAGCCTATTGAAAGTGACATAATTACAAATAGAAAAATATTAACTACATGAAGTAGGTATTAAAAAAGACAGTAGAATCAACTAGTACAGGAAAATAAGTTTAAAAAACCTTCATGTATATTAAAATTAATAAAACTATATTAAAAAAAACAATGAACCAATCTTCATGTTTTAAAAAATTAGAAATGTTTGTTATGTTAGTTTATGTAACAAATAAAGATTCAAGCATATTTTTTATCACACTATTTTTACTTTCCTATCTGTATACAGATATAAGGAAAGTATAGGAATCATGATTTTTTTCGACCTCGAGTTTTCGACGGATTTTTACGTTTTGAGGTCCCCTGAATCCGTTTTGACTATTTTCGCGATGATGTCGTGTGTGTGTGTGTGTGTGTGTGTGTGTGTGTGTGTGTGTGTGTGTGTGTGTGTGTGTGTGTGTGTGTGTGTGTGTGTGTGTGTGTGTGTGTGCGTGCGTGCGTGCGTGCGTGCGTGCGTGCGTGCGTGCGTGCGTGCGTGCGTGCGTGCGTGCGTGCGTGCGTGCGTGCGTGCGTGCGTGCGTGCGTGCGTGCGTGCGTGCGTGCGTGCGTGCGTGCGTGCGTGCGTGCGTGCGTGCGTGCGTGCGTGCGTGCGTGCGTGCGTGCGTGCGTGCGTGCGTGCGTGCGTGCGTGCGTGCGTGCGTGCGTGCGTGCGTGCGTGCGTGCGTGCGTGCGTGCGTGCGTGCGTGCGTGCGTGCGTGCGTGCGTGCGTGCGTGCGTGCGTGCGTGCGTGCGTGCGTGCGTGTGTGTGTGTGTGTGTGTGTGTGTGTGTGTGTGGGCGCGCGCGCGCGCGTGCGTGCGTGCGTGCGTGCGTGCGTGCGTGCGTGCGTGCGTGCGTGCGTGCGTGCGTGCGTGCGTGCGTGCGTGTGTGGTGTATGTGTGTGGTGTATGTGTGTGGTGTATGTGTGTGGTGTGTGTGTGTGTGCGTGCGTGTGTGTGTGTGTGTGTGTGTGTGGGCGCGCGCGCGCGCGTGCGTGCGTGTGTGGTGTATGTGTGTGGTGTGTGTGTGTGTGTGCGTGCGTGCGTGCGTGTGTGTGTGTGTGTGGTGTATGTGTGTGGTGTGTGTGTGTGTGCGCGCGTGCGTGCGTGCGTGCGTGCGTGCGTGCGTGTGGTGTGTGTGTGTGCGTGCGTGCGTGCGTGTGTGTGTGTGTGTGTGTGTGTGGTGTATGTGTGTGGTGTGTGTGTGTGTGTGTGTGTGTGTGTGCGTGTGTGTCTGTGTCTGTGTCTGTGTGTGTGTGTGTGTGTGTGTGTGTGTGTGTGTGTGTGTGTGTGTGTGTGTGTGTCTGTGTGTGTGTCTGTATAACGCATAACTCATGAACCGATACACAGAAAAACACCAAATTTTAAACTTAAGCTTTGTTTCAGCGTCCAATGAGCTGATTAGATTTTGGGCAGTGTCGGAACATCTGGGGGGGTACTTTATGGGTGGTCATTTTTATATTTTATGGAATATATCTGTTATTTACGTTTGGAGAAGAAAATTCTTCAAATAAAAGTTACTTCTAATATAATTATCTATAATTTTTGTTTTATGCAAAATTTTCCTAAAACGGTCCGTATTCGAGAAATTTGACAAAATGTAAAAAACATAATTTTTTATAAAAATTGTTCAAATAAAAGTTGTTTGTAATATAATTCTCTATAATTGTTGTCCTATACATAATTTCTCTAAAATGGACCGTATTCGAGATATTTAAGAAAATGTGTAAATTTCGAAATTTGAAGAAAACTCAAAAACGGATAAAGGAAAAAACATTAAATTTTAAACTTAAGGTTTATTTCGGCCTGACGTGAAATGATTAGATTTTGGACAAAGTCGGAACATCTGGGGGGTACTTTATGGGAGGCCGTTTTTATATTTTATGGAATATATCTGTTATTAATGTTTGGAGAAGAAAATTGTTCAAATAAAAGTTACTTCTAATATTATTATCTATAATTTTTGCTTTATGTCAAAATTTCCTGAAATGGTCCGTATTCGAGAAATTTGACAAAATGTGCAAAATTCTGATTTTTATGAAAATTGTTGAACTAAAAGTTGTTTGCGATATCGATTTCTATAATTTTTGTTTATACATGATTTTTCTAAAATGGACCGTAATGGAAAAGTGCTAAATTTAAATTTTTCTGTATTTTCGTTTTCAATGAATATCTATAGAAAAATGTTTCGAGGTAGATGTATGTGTAAAATGTATATATTTAGTTTATCCTCTAAACATTTATAGAGATGCTGCAATAGGTTGTACAAAATAACCGGAAAATGCCTATAATAACTAGATAGGAAAGTCATGTGTTGGACACATCAGATTTTTATTTATATGAATGTAACATTTATTAAGATGAACTACATGCTACATAAATAGGAGATATCTCACATCTGACAATTAGCTTTAAAATAATTTTTAAATAGCACTTTTATTAATTCTACTGTCCTGTTGGACAACTGGAATCTTGCTTTGAATGACGAATAATCTAATAATTCATCTTGATTTACATTCTGTCTTGGTGTATCAGTATCAGTTGTCACCATCGAGATAGAATACAAATACTATTTTTCGATATGAGTACCTATTTTATGGCAAAATTCGATAACACAACAATATAATCGAACGTAGAATCCAAAATGACAAAAATAAGTGAGGTCACACCAAATTTTAAACCGATTTGAAATATCACCGTAGACAGTAGTTTCGTTGTCACCCAATATAGGCAGAATATTAATTTATTTGATGTAGAGAGGGGGGAGGGCTTGAAAAAAATTGCGGGGGCCCCCCGAAGACCTTAATACGCCACTGGAGATGGACGCACTTCGAGCGGCATAAAAGTGTAATCAAAATGGCGAATACGCTAGTTCAGTGATGATGTAATTATGGTTCCACCGATAAAATGACTTCACTTTTATAAATATATTCCTAAAGTAAGTAGATAACGTGCATCAAATATACAATCGTTTAGTTACCAATTACATACCTTTAAACTATTTTTTATGACCTGTAAACAATATTTTTTTAAATAAAATAAAAACAGTAAAAACGTATATGTCAAATTTATTGATGTTTTTGTTAAAAGTTTGGTTAGAATTAAATGTCAGTGGAACCAAAATAACATCACACTGAACCAGCGCATTGAGGTTTTTGTTAAAAGTTTGGTTAGAATTAAATGTCAGTGAAACCAAAATGACATCACACCGAACTAGCGTATTAGAGTCGTAATTTGATGTATTTAAAGTTATTAATTTTATATTTAAAATTGTTTGAATGAAAATATTTTTATATCATTTAAATGAAACTATTTAAAAATATTGGCATTTATTCTCACCAAAACTGACTATATCCTCTAGCTTGACTTGTATCTAGTACCTGTAAGTCGGCCATATTTGCAGATCTGCAAAGTTGCAGACGTGGTGCATTTTCTGTAATATGCAGAAACGGTTCATTAATATGCATACAGCAATTTTCACATAAGCAAATTTCATTTTTAGAGTAATATTTTAATTTATTTTTAAATGAATCTAACACCAATTTTCGTGTATCGTTTCTTTGTTCTAAAATAAAGCTATTAACAAAAATGTCCCGTTTGTAACCTTAAATGGATTTTAGATATTGTTTTAAAAATTATTGGCTTCCCATATTTTCATTTTTGTGGTACTTATATTGAGTAAGTAAATATGAAACATTTTTGAAGTAGGCCTTTGAAAAATTCACGCGTGTTTTGGAGCGTATACAGATCTTCTATTTAGGTGAGAGTTTGAATTTAATTCGGAGGCGTGCATAGTTATTACGGGCTTGTCCTCGTGTCTCCATTGTTGGTCTTGGCCTACTTTAAAAACATTTTTTTGTAAAGCACTCTTAAATACTGAAGATTTAAATTAAGACAATATTTTTGTATAACGAACATTTATTTATTTTATTTCGAACTAACAAATATATTACTTACACAATAAGTATAGATTTCCAAAAATAAATTATCATATCATAAAGTTTAAACCAAAAACACCTTCTATAAAAAAATACATATACCAGGAATAAATATTTCACAATTTTTATTAATTAAAATTTCTATGAATATAAGAACACTTGAGAAAATAAAATGTTTTTTTTTTCTAAATTTAACACTATACAAACTGTTCCAAATTTTTTCTCCATCCAATATTTGATTAAATTGGCAAAATAAAATTAAAAAAAGAAAATATATGAGGTTATAATACATATATTTTTCCAATTTTGACATATAAAGTGACAATTTTTGTAATCTCAGCAGGTGTCAAAATAATCTACTTTACGCAACCAGTTGCATCATGTTGATCATTATGAAACTGGTTTCGAAATATTCATTAGGTCGCTCAGTTGCAAAAAGAAAACAAATAAAATTAAACCTTTCTTGGTTTTAAAATCATTAATATACATTATTATTGAAAATTTATATCAAAGTCGAAGAACAGGTTGACTTATAAAAATAGAATTTGGTTAAACTTACAACCAAAACAAAATTATTACTATATTCGAACAATTTTTAAATGATGGTGACTTATCTTGCGAATTGCACTGTGGTCAACCGGCAACAATGTAATTCTATTATAATTTTCAGAGCTCAACCTACCGGGATCATTTTATTGTTTATGCTTCATCAACGCGGAAATTTAAAAAGTGAGATTATTCCATAATATATACTCCTCGTACAAATATTATATCTAGCCAAGTTAGGTAAACTCGTCAATACTGGGAAGCCTAACAACCATTTAGGTATTAATTTAATTAAATAAATCAGTGTCGTAGCGTGAGACAGGTATATGCTTAGTTGTAGTTTATTTTTTTATTATATTATTCTAATAAATTCGAGTTAAAACGTCTTAAAAATTTCTTAGGTTTTTTATACGCCCATTACATAGTGACTTTTTTGTTAATGATATTATTGGTATATAATCTGTATTTTAATCGTCAATTTGCCAATTTTTTATGTTTTTTATTTTTCATTTCTACAAAAATAATTTAAAAAAAAGTACAACTTGACGCACTCCGTAGAGGGCGTAAAGTACATACTTTACACACGGTAGTATAAAAACGTACTTTATAGGCATATACATATATAGGTATGGCTGAATGATCACTTTTTTTATATAGTAATTACAATTGCTGTTAAATTTAATCAATTTACCAATGCAAAATACAAAGACTTAAAAAATAATTAAGTACATTTATATAAAACTCTTCCAATGAAGTATACAGGCACTTTTGTACTTTTAACTCATAAAAAAACTATTTACAAATTGTCGATCACTGCGGGTTACCGTCACGGTTTGTAGAAAACACGGTGGCCCCATCATGGTTACTAAGGATGCAGTGACGTCATGGAGTGAAGAAGTGAGTTGACAGAAAATATTCTGTTGTAGGTCGTACATTAGTTTATTTATAAAATCTAATATTTTATTGTTATTTATATTTTTATTTTTGAACTTTATTCTGGTGTTAAAGTGTTTATAATATCGGTAGTTTGATTTTTTGAAAGACAAGCTACAAAATAGCAAGAAAAAATTATGTAATAATTTCCGTCAAATTTCAAATTAATTACTTTTTATTTGAATTATAAAGAGAAATGTTATTGTTTGAATGGTTTATTTGATACATTTTGAGTTAGGGTACGGCCTCCGAGCTGAATTCAGATCACACTTTGTTTATATCCTGAATACATTTTAAAATTTTGGCAAGCCTGGAGCGAGCTGTAGGTGTTGTTGTAACTAAACAATTTTTATACACACAAAAATCGTTAGAAGAAATAAAAAGACTGAACCTAAACTGACACTAAAGGCAAATGGTAAGATTTTAAAGCATTATTCTGAAAATATCATTCACTATTATTAAATTAAGTGCAGCCTTGTCCACCTTACATTTAAAAGATGACAAGATGTGTTCTTACAAACATTAAACACAAGGAACAGCTAGAAATGACAGGGCTTTACTAAAAGAACCTACATTATTGAAAAACGGGTTTGGTACTGGAAGTTTTTAGCAAGAAGGAGGTACGCTTGTCTTGTAGTCTTAACTACAATCTTGTTTGTACTACATGTTACAAAAAAAATATAAACATTTATAATATAACAGCCTAGTTATTGTTACATAAAACACACTAATGTACGAACCGTGGCAGAATATTTTCGGTCCGCTCAATTTTTCATTCCGTGACGTCACACCCTTCCTCAGCAACTGACGGAAGAGGCCACCGTGTTGTATACGAACTGTGGGTTAACGTCACATGTTACCAACATTTTTCACTTTGTGTTATGAATAGGATTTGTAAGTCCTTGATGCCCTTTTATGTTTGACGGTACAGAAGAGTATCATCGACGATATTAGACCGTACAGCTGAAACACAAAAAATATACAATTTAGTGAAAATAAAGTAAAATAGTGCATTTATATTTTCAAGGTTTTTGACATATTTGCCTGTAATATTTCCTATATTTGGGAAGACAATAAATATATGATTCAACTAAATAGACTCCATTAGTGTGACATGGAGTCCTACATAATTAATTCGTCAGGTGTTTTTATGAATTCTATATGATTTCTATACCTCTACGGCTTAAAAATAATTGTGAATATTTCAAACTCAATTATTTTGAATTCGCAAGATTAAATAAGAACAATGATTTAGTCTCAGTGAATTTTACATTTATTTATAATATGACTTAGTACACAGTAACCCTTAAATATTATGTGTAAGTTCACTATTTAATAAAATGTGGAACTAATATTTTCTCTTTCTTTATTTCGTGTACAATTCATAAGGTTCAATTTATTGTTGAATATTTTAAGACTCCATGGAAGGCGAGATTGCATACATTGAGGGGCATTTTTTTAAAATTCTGACCTATGGAGAATGTAGTTCATTTTAACAGGAGATCGAAATTGTTTATTTTTTATATTTGGTTTTTATTTTATATTGTCCATTAATAGTTTTTAGAATGAGATAAAGTTGATTTTTTTTTCGAAAACGAAGCTAGACATGAAGAAAACAGAAGATACCAAAAAGTTGTATTTTAGTTGCTTTATCTAAAAAAAGATATACAAAAAAGACAGTGGCGTACTTTTTTCTCAATAATATCGGCTGTGATGCCCACTGAGACGCCACGATTAAATAATTCCAATCTAGTTAGGGCTAAATAATCGCATTTTTACTTCAAATAACTGTACCAAATTTAAACAAATTGGTTTAAGGATATTTATTATATTTATAAAATACCTTTAGCACCCTGTATCTCAGAAACGAAGCAACTCCGAACATATGTTCATAGAAACTTTTTTTCATTAAATGATTTCCCAGACAACACACCAAATCCCAGAGATATCCACAGAATATCTTTTGTGGATATCCAATATATCCACAGGATATCAGAAATATTCCGTGGATCTAATAAGGATATCCAAATGTCCGTCTATATCCAGAATATAGAAGATATCCTATGGATTATCCAGCAAAATATCTAATGTGTACCTTCCAGACAATACGAGAAATCCCAGAGATATCCACAGAATATATTTTGTAAATATCCAATATGGATATCCAACCAAATGTCCGTCTATATCTCAGGATATAGAAGAATTCGGATATTCAGCAAAATATTTTATGGGTATTTTTAGTAGAGGTTCATAAAAGTAACCAATGTTTATTGAATAACGTCGAAAGAAAATAGCAGAGAAAAAATATTTTCAACACTCTGCCTTTGATTTTGCCCATTAAGGAGAAAATCATCCTTATTAGGACTCTTCAGCAATAAATGGAAATTCTCGACTCCAGTCTCTAATGGAGTCTGATTAGGAAACAAATTTCAAACGAACTCAATTACGGCGGGTTAAGCATGAGTAGATGCGAAAGTGGTATCGCCACCTATACTTAGTAAGCAAAATCAAAAATTACATCTAGTGGATATCCACGATGGTTTGCGTTTGCGCCTAGACTTTGATTATTTAGTGGATGTCCATGGGATATTAAATACACCGTAAAAAAATTAATTTTAAATATCTGAACGGTACTATTAGCCACAATGGCGAGCACAATGGCGTAATTTTTTAATAATTTGCTATACAGTGTGTCTACTTAAGTTGGAACCATATGGAAAACATTTTTATTATTGATTTTAGGAAAAAAAGTTATTCTTGATAAAAAGTCCTGCATGACCCAAAACTTAAAATACAGTCATCAGATATCAAATTTTTCAAGCCGTATACGAGGTTTGTCAAAAAATATGAATTTTGCTCAAGAGTAAAGTACGTTTATTTTTTTACAAAATCGAAAATTTTCATTAAGAAATTTGCGAAATTCTTCACAAACATCAACAAAAGGAAAGCGTATCATGTTTATAGTAGCTAACGTAATTTATAACGTTTTCAGATGTTTACAATCAATGTGTAGAGTGTAGAGTTTATAAAAAATAAGAAAATCTGTTTTTTTCAGATAGATCGGTGTAATTGCATATTTGAATGTAATATTCAATTCTAATCAACTTTTCTTAATGAAAATTTTCGATTTTGTCAAAAATAAACGTACTTTACTCTTGAGCAAAATTCATATTTTTTGACAAACCTCGTATACGGCTTGAAAAATTTGATATGTGATGACTGTATTTTAGGTTTTGGGTCATGCAGGACTTTTTATCAAGAATAACTTTTTTTCCTAAAATCAATAATAAAAATGTTTTCTATATGGTTCCAACTTAAGTAGACACACTGTACATATAATTACAATTGTTATGTTTATTTATTTTAAACAACAGTTTATTAATTAATAATTTATTTAAACACTTATTTATTTATAACAATACTATTCTAATTTATATATATTTCGAATGTCTCTAAACTGTTCACGATTTATCTTCACTGTCCATATAATAACTAACTTTTGTTGGTCCTCCACTAATATTTATATATAAATTGGTGGTCTAGAATGCTCCTCCACCAAAATATCCAGAATGTACCAGAAACTTTATCACGATGACTCAAGAATGTTCGCGAATGTCTTAAGGGGTTTAATTATGTATAATAATCGGACAAGTTGAGCCTCAAAGGCCAAATAAGACAGAGAGGGACTTGGAGAATTAGAGCATGACTGAATAACGAAATGGCTCACATTACACATTATTTATGGACATTTGCATGTCTATAAATTACATATCATGGATATAAAATAGATATCCACCATGGACTGGACATTCAGTGGATATTGGGATGTTCAGTAGATATCCAAAGGATTTGGTGTGCTGTCTGGGTTAAGGAATCACCCTCTGAAGTTTCGTACCATCAAATAAAAATGTATACATAATGGAAAAAATATTCATTTACAGTAGAACTGCCACTGGTCTAATGATTAGATAACACAATAACACATGTCTATAAAATATATCTAAAAGGGTGGCAGATTATATTTTTTATTAGTAATGGTAACTGATATTGATAAAACTGATAGAAAATAATTTAATATCAACCCGTATACTTACGGGATTAATAATTTATGTGGAAAAATTTTGATCATTTTGAAATATACCGTCAATAAATTTATTTATAACTATATCTCTTAAAATATGAAAATTCAAAAACCCTGAAACATGTCATTATTTATTTGTAATGAGGGATGAGAAACTATAATTCTAATTCTTTAAAAAATCGATACTTCCATAGAGACTTTCAACCCCCATTTCTCCCCTTTAAAATGTTAAAATAATCCAAAAACCCAGAAACAAGTCATTATTTATGCTCAGTAGCTGTATTTCAAATTTTCATGTTTCACTACCACTAAGCAAAAAATCATGTCTGGCCACTTGATTTGTGAGAAACAAAAGCAAATCTATCCCATGGGAACCGTATATTTTCTGTGATAAAGGGTAGGTTACGTGCTATTCCAAACTATAACCTATATTTGTGCCAAATTTCATCCAGATCCGTTCAGCCGTTCTGACGTGATTGGGCAACAAATATCCATCCGTCCATACATCCAAACTTTCGCATTTATATATTAGTAGGATTTTGATTATTGTTTGTGTCAGAAACGTCTTAATAAAACGTAGTTAGAAAATTAATCACCATACTATAGATTAATTATAGTTAGATACACTATACCGTAATCAAGAATTGTTAAGATCTTTCAAGAAATATTGATTTCCTACGACCACTTAGGAAAGTGACACATATCACACTATATATTCCTATGGAAAGTGCCCTATATCAAACGTGTATGAATAAGAATTTACTTTCCACCCGTTGTACGAATATGCTACTTTCTGCAGCAGTTGTCGCAAAATATCAAACACATCATTTCTATTTTGATCTATGTAATGTCCATATTAATACTAAAATCGATATGATTGTTAAATTATTGAAATTGTTGTAAATTAGATCCTAGATATTTATCTTTAACAATATTTATTATTAAAATAATTTTAAAATAACTTAAATATGTTTGCTCTTTATTCTGGTTAAATACATAACCGATTAAATCATTCAATTGACGTAAGGGCTATTAGCTCAGATGGTTAGAACGTCGACCTTATCAACTTCGCCATTTGAGACCTGGCGAGCGACCGCGTTCAAATCCTGGCGGGGCTAGAATTTTTTTTTGTTTTTTTATTATTTTTTTTTTAGTTTTTTTTTGTTTAGAAAATATCAAAATTGAATAAATACGATTGTTGTTGATTATTTTTTTAAATACATTTTAATTATTATAGTAATAATAACCTGGTTTTACATTTTTTGATGACATTATTTTGTGGTCGTAGGAAAAATCACTTCATGAACAAACGCTTTGCTTACAACAACCCAACTACATATTAGGCTTACATTTTTCTTGGGTATAATGCAAAGCTATAAGGAGCAACAGAAAGAAGAATATTCACATGAAGCGAGAATAAGAGAGATAAAGCAGAAGGCGTTGACAATTCTATGACGCCGACCGATCTCATCCACCTACACCGACACGCAGAGTGCTATTTAAGGCGTACTTGCTTTTTATTAAGCTGTCGCGGTTCCTCCTGTCAGCAATAGCCAAGAAAAATTTAAGTTGAATTTGTGTGATACCCGACGAATATT
Source organism: Psylliodes chrysocephalus (assembly GCA_927349885.1). NCBI lineage: Eukaryota > Metazoa > Arthropoda > Insecta > Coleoptera > Chrysomelidae > Psylliodes > Psylliodes chrysocephalus. The sequence goes on from OV651819.1 coordinate 65,094, forward strand.
CCCCTTATTTTGACAACCCAAAAGAAGGTATATAGACTCCATACTTAGTAACGAAAAGAAGAAAATGAACGGAAAACGGCGCAAACTAGTTTAGACCGTTAAGAAAGTTCATACAACGTTGCCAGATTTTTATTGAAAGTAAAGGATATCAGATTGTTTTTATTTACATTTTTTAGATATTTGGCTAATATACATAAAACATATATTGTTATCTGTAATAACTATCCGTATTATTGTTAAACAACGTTTATTCAAATAAGATCATTTATATAAACGTTTAGTACTAGAATGAATAATGACTTAAATCAGCAAATTACAAAGTAAAAAGATACTTACTTGAAAAAAGGCGATCAAAATTCCCACAAACCCAATAATGTCCAGTCTTCTAATAAAAAAGTTATTAATTTGGGCGTAACAACCTTGCGTATAAATAGCTCCATCCCTGATTTTTCCGCAGTTCGCGTCGAAATTGGCAGGTAGACAGCAGGAATCTGGTACCCATTTCTCGTCTGGCCAGGCGTCTATCATATACCAGTCTTCGTAACTTTTGACGCCACAACATCCAAACTTAAAAAGAAAACGACCATTGACAAAATGATTCTTTCTAAATCAGTTTTTTGTCGTAATAACATCTTTTTCCATAAATACAGCAGATTAAATTTAATAGAATTGTAACAATAAACTGGATTCATAGAGCGCCCAAGATAAAGACAATTAGACTAAAATGAGGAACGCCAATATTCAGTAGTGGATGATTACGTATTTTTATATTAAGACACGCATCAAAACAAAAATAATTTTATATACCTTTGTTTGGATATTATCCCAAATATGAACCAAACTGTTCGGCCCTTGTGACGTCATATTGTAATGGTGCAGAAGACCATTTTGTAATTCTTCGCTCAACGTGTGCTTCAAGCTTTCTCTGAAGACGAAGGCTACAGATCCAAATACGAATTCTAGTAGAAAGATGAATACTACTAAACAAAAATACTAAAAAAAAAAAAATAATGAAATATCTTATTCATTCAAGTAAGTATAAAATATTGCTGTTTTTTATGATTTAGTGGACTATGAAGTAATCTCAGCTATAAATAAAAATACTTAATGAAGTTTATTTCATATATTGTCCTGCTTATGTATATGTCATAGTCTTAAAGTTACGTTTTTTCTTGAAAATCCTAGTCACATCATGAAGCGTCGCCATATTGTGTAAAATCATGAAGCTACACAATCTGCCGATGCTTTTCGTGAAGAGCCACATTATTTCGGCGTATAATGTAACATATTCTAACTAAATTTAAATTTCGACACTTTGTGATTTATAGTCGTCAAATTGTGTAACGTGGTGTTTAATTTACCTGGTTTTATTGAAGCTGATTTTTTTTATTATTTGTGGTTATTATAGAGCAAAATAATGAAAATAAGTTGTTTAATGCATACTATAGCAAATATTATACATCATGTCCGATCAAAAGATCATACAACATGCAGCAGTTAGTAAGGTATAAACAATTGTTTGAGGTTATGTTATGACTCATGCACAATATACGTAAACACCAAAGCTAGATAATATAGGGTGGATCCTATAATAATTATTTAGCTTTAGAACTGGTTTAAATTTATTTCACATAGCTGGGCCATTCCAGTTGCCAGATCATGATCGTAAGATTCCTTATACATATTCCAATATTTTATGTTTATTCCTTTACTTCCACATCATACAAGGTGAGGGTTTATGTAGGAAAAAAATATTTTTTTTGCCTAAAACTGTCAGACTAGCTCTAAAATGACCAAAAATAAGTTTTGACAAAAATATATAAATTTAGCGATATAAAGTATTTTATAGGATAAAACGTTAGGGTGTTGTGGAAGTATTGATGCAGGTTGCAGCATTTTGTGTATCTCTGTCCTTTATAATCCAATGTGTCGGTAACAAGCTCAGAAAAATCATTTAAACACAATTTGCCTTGCCTTTGTTGGCTTTCCCTTAAACTACAATATTTTAATTTAGGCAGGTTGTGTTACACACATTTTGGTAGATTGTGTAGCTTTATGATTTTACACAATATGTCGACGCTGCGTGATATGACTGGGATTTTCAAGAAAAGACTGATTTTACTATGAGCCTACGACATATACACTACATTAATCAATTTAAGTTCGAAAAGTTGCACATCACAAGAACAACAAAGTTACTTTATCGAACTCGCTCATACATAAAGTTTTTTTATTTTATTTTATAATAGATACGTTACACTTACAGTTATTAGCATGCATCTGTTTTGGAACCATGAACCACAGCATGCGAAGAACGAAAATATAAAGGTTATGGTTCCGAATGCTATAGCTAGAGAATCGGCGCTAAGTAAGGCATACTGAGGTAGAAGGGATGCGTATCCTTCGTATGCTATCCGTAGCCATAGTCCTACTCCTAATAATCCACATCCTGTAATCTGAAAAATAGACCAGTGTAAAATAGAAATTTGTCTATAAAACGAAAATAGATACAAACTATGCAATAGGATAACGCATACAATATAATAATAGTCTCTGGGACACCACTGGCGAAGGATAGTATACTACATCAAAGTTACTGAAAAATTGGAGATCTCGATTCTTGCTGGACCGCCCTAGAACATTCGAGTGGCCATTCGTGTGCACATAGAAGGTTGAATCAAACGGAACGGATAGAGTTAATATTAATTGTTTGGAATAGAGACTCGTAGACAGAAAAACGTTAAATACAATTCGCGAGGTTTATTGGCATAGTCAAGTGTTTATTTGTTTATAATAAAATTGTAGTAATTGTGTTCTGGTGTGCAGTATGCGGCAACTTAATTTAAGTTTTTATGTAAAAAAAATGAACGAACTTCGAGTATAAAATAACCGTTGGGAATCAAACAATAATAAATTTCAATTCAGTGTTTGTATGTAAGTTACTACTAGCCGAGAATAAGGATCAAGGAGAAGCGACAGCTTGGTGTTTTTAGTGTACCGTTTTGTAACGCGCATGTGCGAAAATAAGTTGTGTATCACTCAAAATGATGTTATCTGTCAAAGTCAGTCCAAGTTGTGTTTAGTACGTGAGCAATGTTAAGTGATATTTTTTGGTGTTTGTTTTGTGTAGTAATAAGATGAAGATTTTTACACACTTAGGTGTTCTAATACAGATATAAAATGTGCCAAAAAAGTTACTAGGAAACTAAGAATTTTATCACATGCATAAATATTAAGTATAATGATTTAATCATTTTTGACATTTTATTTTTCATATGTAGGTATTGTATTTTGTGAAATATATGTTTTCTTCTTTTAAATAAATTTAATAAACAATGAACTGGAGATTTTGTTTATTTTATTTTGAAATTATATTTAAAAAAATATAAAAAATCCGCGTGTTTCAATTAGGATTGGTCAAAATGGGCGAAATCCCTTTATTATGGCTAAATTGTAAGGTACAATTATGTCAATATAAAGATGTTTTGCCCATTCATATTTACATTTATTGAATGAATCATACTGGAGTTGATTTTGGAAATATTGGTGCATACTTAAATAAGTACTAATTCAAAAAATTCGTCTATGCCCAGACAGCACACATAGTCCAATGTACGTCCACTTTAGATCTATTTGAGGGTCAGGATGACCATATTCGGGCATCCAGTGTACGTCCGTTTATGCTAATTAAATTGACAGCTGAATATTGATACCCAGAGAACGTCTGTTTTTGGACTTAATTTTCAGTTTAGTAGTATTTTGACGTCCAGTGGACGTCCATCTTAGGTCATTATTTATTAAGCCTACCAGATAATACTCATCTATAATATATACTTCTTTTTTTAATATAACTGGTAATTAAAAATTGAAAAATTGAATCTATTGCATTTAATTCTATCAGCGGAAGTTTGAAATCTTATTCAATTACCTAGTAAAAAGTTTTCAAGTGGTTCCTTGGTCGAGCTCGTCTAGCGATTGAAAGGGTAAAACGATAATGGATGTGTCGTGGGTTCGATGCCTGCTCAGGTCAAGCGATTTTTAATAAAAAAAAAAAGTGTATAGCGGTTTGCGAAAATAATAAACAAATTATTAATAATATAAAATAGTGTGTGGTAAGTTGCGGTTCTGTAAAAAAAGTGGGGATGTGGTCTCAATGGAAATATAATCCTGGACGTTTTTTGAATGTTCAGTATTCGACGTCCAAATATATTCCAGAATTGAATGTCCTCTGAATGGTCAAAAGTGTGCCATTTGTATACTTCACTGGACGTCTATACATCCAAAATTGTATATCGAATGGACGTCCAATGGACATATTTGTATTGTCTGGGTGATAGCCAGGGCAGGTATTTAACTCTAAATACATAAAACTTAAATGACATCTGGCTTAACTTGGCGAGAAAACACTTGTTTATACAGAAATGAGTGATAAACTTGTCCTTTTAATATAATATAAACACAGAAATTCTAAAAATAAGTACTTTTTAAACCTAAAAATTTTTGAAAATATAAGCACATTGCAAATATTTAGTTAAATATCTCAAACTTAATGTCTTTTTAATTGTTACCTAAATTTTTTTTGGCACCCTTAATTTTATTTACCTTATTTTTACTTAAGGAAAAGGTAATTTAATTTAAATATGGGGCTTTTATTACATTTTTAACAATAAATAAACCAAATATTGAACAAATTTTATAGATAAATTATAAAATAATAAACGTCTTTTACTTTTATAATAAATAATTAATTATTACATAATGAATTATATTTTGGTACCGAAATTTCACCATTGGTATTAACCCTAACTACTTCAATGTAATTAAATCACATTACAACATTTGCGCATGGACTATAACAATGATTTCAGATAATTTGCCAAACTATTTCGCTCAGTGTAGAAAATAAGCATGTTTTCTCAGCGTGCTAAGTTGTGTATCAATCAAAGTCATGCTGTGAAAAAGGTACATCCGATATCAAAGGCACTGACAGTTACTGTCACTTCTCCTTGATCGTTATTCTCGGCTACTAGTTCTTAAAAAATATAATGTGATACTACATTACACTACACTACGTTACACGAGAAAAAGTTTCAGTAGTACCTATACAGATAAGTTGCTTACATTTGTCAACAATAAATATTAATTTTTATATTGGTTAGTGAAAAGTAACAGTATATATTGTTATTTTTTTGAATAAATATACAAACCAGTTTTTTGTATATATTACAAATCACTGAGAAAGTTGCATAAGAAGTATTTTTTATTAAGTGGTCTTTACAACCGCAATTTTATTTACCTACAGCGACCCTTAGGTACTAATTACCGCCAAAGCGCCAAATGTCAAATTCTCCTACGATAAGATACTAAACGAAGAATTATTCGATCGGCTGGAGCATAATGAATTCTGATTGGTTTGGCACGTTTGTATTTTGTAGATATATCGTTTGTTTCAAAAATCCCTTTCATTAAAGAAAAGTAAGTAATAATAATGAATTAGATATAAAAAATAAATAATTACTTAATTAGTGTATTATTTCGAAAATTTTCTTCACACGCACATTGTTTTTTTTTCCAAAACTCAAATACAATGAACTTTGATAACAACTATTCCATGTAATACCCGTATGTTTGTAAAAGTAACACGTAATACATTTGGCATTTGCAATTAAAACTATGTCGTCGATGCTTGAATATTTCAAAAAATCTTAATAAGTTTTATTAAGTTATGCATATACTACCTTTTTATTGATTAAAAAAAATAGCTTCAGAAAATGTCGCTAAGCAATAAATATGAATATAGTAAATGAAATGAAATTTCCAATGCACGTCATAAACTCATGAAAGTAGACGTTGCTACGAAATTTGAAGATTTCGAGAAACCGTCAAGTTTAATGTTTTTATTTTTTAAAGAACTATTATCTCCAATAATACCACTTATGAATATTATATAGTAAATGGAATGAAATTTGCAATGTACGTCATAAACTCATGAAAGTAGACGTTGCCACGTTGGTACAAAATTCGAGGATCTCAAGAAACGTTTTATAGAAAACCATAATGTTTAATTTGAACTCCATCTATTGACACTTTAAATAATTAATTCATTAAACCTATATATACCATTTTAAAATCTTTCGGAAGTAGTTCTTCCAACATAAATAAATAGAATAAAAATAAACAACATAAGTAAAGCTTTATTCAGAATAAGAATCACTAGATCATTAAAATCAATATGTACAGGTAAAATATCCACCCTTTCAAATATAACTTCAGGTTCTCAACATTTCTGAATACATCCCTACCAATATCCCAGTTATAATAATTCTTGGCAATACCTCAAATCATTTCAAATGGGTTAAATGTACAATGATAAGGAGGAAACCGAATAACTATGTGGCCATATTGTTCTGCAAGTGAATATACTTTATAAATATTTGGTGGTTTATTTCTAAAAACTGTGTTCAATAAATCTTGTTTGTACATATTCTGAATCAAACTGAATTTTGTGTGTCGTCAGCCAATCTTGAATTTCAGGTTTTGTCCAGGAATTATTGGGCGTTTTAAAAAGTAACATGCTGTGATAGGAAGCATTGTCCATAACAGTTGTTGAAGACAGTTAAATTCATAAGTAGTTGATTCTCGAACCATTTTAAAAAATGTGGTTCATTCATTTCCCCTTGATAGTCGGGATTGTTACTATTGTTACCAGCTGAAGAACAATACATCTTTATCCATCAATTTTCCTTTTTAATTGAATTAAAAAAATAATTTTCCTAGTTTCCTTTGGATAACCCCCTCGGTGATTCGATACTCTGGGCAATTGCCTATTGAATTACCGTCACGGTACTTAATTTCAACGCCATTTAAGTACCCACCTACGTACCTGTTTGTAAAAATACAGGTGGGTATTATATTGCCAATTGTTTATTTTCACGAGTGACTGATTCAATAAAAAAAAATAATAAGATTTAATTTATTTTTTTTTGCGTTTTTCGATCAAAATCAGTGAAATATAAAATATTTAATCACCATAATAGATATTATGTTTTTACAACACAAAAATAAATAGATCGCAACATTTATAATAAATAATAACAATCTTTTTGAAGTAATAGTATTGGATTACAATTGATTTTTTTTTATCACTAAGTAAATATCTAATAAGAGAAATTAACATTAAATATTATTCATAATAATTATAATATACTAACCTATCAAGTAATGGGTATTTGAGCGTAAGAATTTAAAAAATATATCTCATACTTTATATTACTTATATAAAATATCAGAAAAATATTTCAACTAAACCTAAACACAATATAAGAAAAAAACATGATATGGATGTATTGGAAGAATCATCTTAGGTTACCTCACTGCCATAAAGTATTATTTCGTGTTAGTTTTCAACTAGGTTAGTGTCAAAATTTACTGTAAGGTCACCGGTGACCCACGCGGAATACCAGCAACAGTTACACGTAGGTTACTGGTGACCTATATGGCAGTTAACGTGTTAAAGAATAATGGTGCAAGTGATATTGTAAAAGGAGCAAGTAGAAACGTATTTTATGATATGAAAGCAAGAAAACAACACGTCGCAATCAAAAAACTAAATGAAGAATTTCAATTCAATAGCATTGCCAATCAAACTTTAGTTGTTATTGTCAAAATTTAAGTTTAATTAGGGAGGTATGAAATCAAGAATACCAGCGCCCAACGTGGGCCTGATAACTAAAAAGAGAGTTAACAAATTTTGGCGAGCTGAAAGACCGGAAAAGTTTGGACAAAGTAATTTTGGTAAGACTTTTTAATCGTATTTAAATTGTTGATTTTAATTGTAGAAAAGGGCGTATGCATTTAAGTGTAAGTTGAAATCTGGATATTATTTAAAATAGAAACAATCTAAAAATGGGATAAAGTTTGGAAACAATATATAATAGAGAAATAATAATGCAGAGAAATGTGACGTGCATTTTTATGTAAGAATAATATAAAAGCGTTAAATAAAATTTTGTAGAAGTGAGCAGTAGGAAGATGAAATAAATTCAAAATTATAGAAATAAATACTGTAGAATATAAAAGAAGAAATATATAAATAAGAAGAACGTAAGTAAATTAAAAAAATAGGAGAAAGTTTAGTAATAAATAAATAAGAAGCAGATAAAGAACCAAAAGAAGTTGAAATAAACATGAAAATCGAAGAGGTAAATGAAGAAGTAGAAATTGTAGCAAAAGAAAGCAATGAAGAAATACAGATTCAAAATATAGAAAAATAAAGAAATCAACTATTTAAAAGGTTTTAAAAGTAAAAATTAAGATATTTTGGAAATTTGATATACACTTTCTGAATACGAAATTTGGGAGACTTGATAGAGAAAATCTCAAGGTAGTGAAATTGCATAGCAAACTTTAATTATCATTGTGAAAATATAAATATAGTTTAGCAAAGTTGGGCCGTTGTGATAACGAGAAAACCAATTGGAAAGTATATTAACTTTGTAAGAAGAAAAATTCAAAGAAAAAATATATTATTGAATTTTAAATAGAAGATAAGTTATTATTTGGAGTATTGTTTTCGTTTATTGGAATTTCATATACTGGGGTAGGTATCCCATATCCAATATTTTAACGCTTCTGATACAAGTTTATGGAGTCTTATGAAACTAGATTTTCATACAAAAATAAAAATAATAAGCGAATACTTTCCGAAAAAAATTATTTTTTACGGAAATAATATATGGAAAATACACACTCATTTAAATTTATATTCCTGGATGAAACGTGGGCATTTTCGAAAGTCATATAAACGAAAATTTAAAGAGTTTAAAAAAGATCCCGAAAATGCTACGTAGTTGTACATTCTAAAACTTGTTATATATGTATCTTCCACAATATCCTTAAAAAAAAAGGATTGTGAAAAGTTAATACCAAAGCTGGAGAAACCATGGTTAATCGTAATGTATAATGATTTCTAACACAGTTATTTAATAGAAAATTTGTCCCAAGCTTCGCGGACTGAAACGAAGTTATAAAAACGATTTCAAAGTAGTAGAATAAATTTTAACAATTTACTGATTGGACAATTTTCAGAACAGGTATATGAATATGGAGATTGAGATTCCGAAGTACCTACCTAAATTTTATTATCATTATTAATTTACTTACCCAGAATAATACATTGATCCAACAAAATACTATCCGTATGCATGTATAACCACTGATTGACATTTTTCAGGAGAAGCGACACCATTAGGCCGAAAATCTGTAATAAAACATCAGTACGATCAGAAACATTGCATAAAACTAACCAATATTAATTTATTTGTTTAGTAACTATCTACGATATGATAATGGGTATAGGCATAATGATATGACTCAAATGCAGAAATATTTTTATGTTAAACCCAATAACAAGACACGAATTAGTGCCTACTTTATTGGACTGGGGGATTTTTAGATTTTAACTAATTATTAAGAGAAGTTAAATATAATTTTCCTGCAAACATCCCAGTTTTCATTCTACAAGATGATAAAGTGAATTTAATACATTCATAATTTTATAAATATATTTCTTTAGATTAAAGACTTTAACTTAAAAATATATACCTAGTCAATCATCATTATTAGTTAACACACCCTATTTCGATAAATTACGATAACCCATTGGCGTAGAATCAAGGGTTAAAAAAACATTTTTAACATATCCTATATTTGATAAAAGTTGAGATTAATAATTATTCCTCACGCAATTTGTTACAAAGAAGGGAATCTTGGTTGATCTCTGTAAAACATTCCATTTTCGAGATTTTTCAGTGTATTTCTTACGTTCTATTTAGTATGCATGTTCTTTTTATGATGCCCTAGTAATTCTCTGTTGCATTTTAAATAAAAACATAATGATTATCTTGAGGTTTTTTTATGGAGCAAACCTACAATAGTGGCTGCTTATTACATTGTTTTTACTTCAGCAAATTTACTAGAGAAGATATTCTTTGACCATTTGCTGAAGAATGAGGCAAACTTAATAAATTAAGAACAAAATTTGCTAAGTTGGCGAAAACATGCCTAAAACAGGAGAACAGAGACAAAAATAATGGATCTACTTTAAAACAGCAGGTTTGGCAACACTGATCGTTGCTATCAAATGGTCGTCTACGGTTGCCGGTATCCTTGCCTCGGCTGCCCAAATATGTAAAGCGTAATGTAAATGCATCTGTCTCCTTCGCCGTCGCTTCTGCTGTCGTCTGTCGCGCGTTCCCAAATTTAAAAACAGTTATATCTTCGAAACAAATACCCATAAATAATAGCGCCGGGAACTGAAAATTTTCCAAAATTTCCATTTGTACCTTCAGTCCTTTAATGTATTTGGTGGAAGTCCTAATGTTCTATTCAGGTAATCACTTTTCACCAATTAAACTATACTATCTTCAGGAAAATCACGTTAATTTAAAGACATTTAGGAGAGATATACATAGTGTGTCAACTGCACGTATCTTGTTTAACGACTTCAGAAAATCTCTACGCAATGACAAATGACAGCATTCTTCACACATAACGTAATTAGGCATTCCAAACAAATGAATTACCAGTGGGCAGGTTTGGTATATCTAAGGGTGGCGACATATGGTGTATTCTATCTACTTTATGTAAAATCATGAATAATGGATTACATTTAAATATTTTATGTCAAACACAATAAAAGTAATATTTAAAAAACCCACCTATACATTTCTACATAAATTGGCAGGCTTGGCGAGTACTACTTCGAATAAAAATAGCGTCCAAGTTGCAAGACTATGTCGCTACCCCCTTAAATATACAAGAATTTCCCACTGGCACCTATTGTTTGACAGGTCGTTGGAATGCCTAATTAGGCATTCCAACTACCTGTTCAAATGGCTACCAGTGGGGAACGACAGTTTAGATATGGCAACCCTATTGTCATGTTGTCAATTTCTCAAAGCTGGTCGTTTGCGAGCGGCCATATTGCCTGGAAAATATTTATTAATTTGAATCGGTTTAGCAAAAGTGTGTTTTAAAACCAATTGTCAGCCTTTAGATATTTAGAAAATAATAATTAACTGCTTACATTGTTTACTTCAAGGCATAAGATTATGTTATCTATTTCATTTACCTTGTCAAATCACCGGGCCTACAGGGTTGCCATAATTTTGCCATATCATAACCTGTCAAAACCCACTGGTAGCCATTCAGTTTGGAATGCCTAATTACGATACGATTATTTCTGGATCCAACTATATTTATAAACACCAAGCTGAGCTGCAACAACTTTTAGGAAAATTTATTTAAAATAAAATATTTATATTTTAAGATCTGTTAACACATTTAATATTGGTATAAAGTTTGTGCAACAAGAGTGAATATGACAGTAAATCATGCGCCCTTTTATGTTTAAAAAATCTACGGTTACCGGCCAAATTCAATGTTTTATTTCGAATTAAAAATATTTTTTAAAAAATCACTCTTTTATAAAAGTTACTTCTTTGTAGGTACATAAATAATCAACAATAGAGTTAAATTTGAAGCAGACCACTAACACTATTCCATTCATTTTGCAAAACAGAACTTGAAACGGTTAAACTGATAAACTATACGACCTCCAATATTGTTGATTTTACAGTTTTGTATTATTTTGGCTAATGTGGTGTAATGAATCGATTAGATAAAGAAAATGGAACGAAAATTAATAAAAATGAAAAATGTATGCATTTAGATGATCTTGGGTCATTAATTCACATACAAAAATTAATGATTGGTGTTATAGCCAATAATCAACTATTAAGAACAGGTAGTACAACGGTATCAAGTATGTGGCTATACTTTAAGGTGTTATTCCTCACGAAATTTTTAGATAAACACAAAATAAAAATATTTTTCCTAAATAACTTAAAGACGAAAATTAACTAGTAAAAAGTTGAAACTCAGTGGAAATTTTTATTACATTAAGGAAACAAATTTTTCTGGATTTACCAGTGGCATACACAAAGGTATAACTAATGAGATTTAATTAAATGAATACAATTTAGTACACTTTTAAGATTCAACAATTGAAAAACATGTTTCCAGTATTTCGTTCATAAAGGAAGAATGCGAAGATATGCAAAACATTTGAGTATATTTCTGCTGACCGGTCTGAAGTTAGCAGCCACTTTCCAACAACTAATTTACCGAAAACACCTAGTGGTCTTTTTCTATGAAGAAATAAGAAGAGTATAGAGATTAAATAAGTTCCAAATTATTAAGATATGGGACGGAGTAGTGAAATATGAAGGAAACTAAGTATTGAAATAAAATTCTTAACCTATTTTATGAATTATACCACGATTGTATTCCAGCACCATATATATTTCACTACATTTTAATTATAATTTTAAAATTGTAATTTATTTCTCAAATGGGCTTGCCCGTAAATAAATAAATAAATTAAAAATTAGTACCAAGTTGTTAGAATTCTTAAAATTAATCTTAAAAAAATCGATAAAATTGTTTTATAAGCACATTTGTCGAGTTTTCTAAAAATATTTTATATTTCTTAACAATTTGGCACTAATTTATTCATAGAATAATACATTTCGACGCCACTGGTTGCTAACAACATAACTTTACATTTTTTTCCTTTTTGTCGATAAGAGCAGATAATCTGAGCGAAAAATTGGAAGAATGATTTTAGCACAGTTTTTATTGCTTAATCTTAAGGTGATTACAGCACCCCCTTTTAATTTTCGGACAAGGATATCTCAAAAAGTAATTTTTTTAGAAAATTTAAATTTGGGCAAAATAAGTTAGGCAATCATGTCTAGAATATGCATATTTTTTAAAGTTTTAATTCCTTCTAGTTTCCGAGGAAAAAAATCAAAGGGCTTTAAATTTTGAAATATCATAATGAACATAAATGCATTCCTCAACAGCAGTATTCTTAATATAATCCCCAAATTTAAGCTCTTAATCTCTTGTTAATGATTTTTTAAAATTCGCCGAAATTAGTGGCTAAAACGCCTCGTTAAGTGCTTCTTTCTAGTGTAACGCGTCTGTAACTATCGTATCGTACACTCTGAGTCATCATTCGTTTCTTGCAACGATTTACATCAGTTTACACCAGTTTAAACCAGAAAATAGAACTTAACAAGGCGTTTTAGCCACTAATTTCGGCGAATTTTAAAAAATCATTAACAAGAGATTAAGAGCTTAAATTTGGGGATTATATTAAGAATACTGCTGTTGAGAAATGCATTTATTTTCATTATGATATTTCAAAATTTAAAGCCCTTTGATTTTTTTTTTCGGAAACTGGAAGGAATTAAAACTTTAAAATATATGCATATTCTAGATATTATTGCCTAATATATTTTGCCAAAATTTTAATTTTTTAAAAAAATTACTTTTTGAGATATCCTTGTCCGAAAATTATAAGGGGGTGCTGTAATCACCTTAAAATATTACCAGATTGACAAAAACAGTGGCATATTATATTTTGTATTAAATCTCATTAGTTACCCTTGCGCACGCCACTGTTAAATTCAGAAAAACTTTTTCGCTTAAAAGACTTTTTAAGAAATAAAAATGTCCAACAGGTACTAATTTTTGTCTTTTACTAATTTAGCAAATGTTTAGGAACTACTTCTAAATGGACTTTTTGTTTAAAAATTGAGTAACGAATAACACCTTGAATTTTGGCCACATACTTAATGATGACCCAGTATAAAGTCAAGATCAAGAACTTGAAATGTAAGTTGGCCAAACAGGTTGTGTAATAGTAAATAATTGTAATTTTTTATGAACATTGGCGACAACAACACTACGAACCTTGTCCTTTTGTATAATTTTAAACCGTGATGACCATTTCTTAATCAGAAAGGTTATTGCCAATATTATTTCATTACAATAGAACTCTTGAAATTCTATGAATTCCCTTAAATTCATTGGAGTTTGAACTACCTAATGGTGTGCCAATTGCAGTGTAATAAATGACATACTAGTGGTATAATAAGGTATAAATAATATAAAAACTATAAAAACGTTTTAAAAGTATGTGGTAAACTGTTTTTTCGTCATAAATTTGATATGGAAAGTACCTAGGCGCATTTCTCGGTTATGTAGCTTTTGTAAAGACGAAATATTATTAAAGTCTAATAAAAGTAAATCTTTTTAGATATTTAATTGAAATGTTTTTTTAAGTTTAAGGTATTATCGATTAAAAATCATAAATAATTTATTTTTGAAACAATGTCAGATCATTATTATATCATTATCTATTTGTAAGCAAATTTTGAGGAAATTTAAGTTAAAATCAGTGTTAATTTATTATAGTAATAGTAATAATTTCCTCTAAATGCCTACCTGGAAAAAATTATGGGGGCACCTATGCTCATCGTTACGAATAATATATTATTGCTAGCCGTCCATATTTGATATAAAATACAGTAATACTGTCCTGATAAGTTGGTAAGCTGATTGCAAGGCTCAGTGACACTTCCTTTACACAGTTATGTGACACTTCATTGTTTTACCGCAAATGAACTGGAATGGTCAATATCTTATTATGAGCGAAATTTCATATAGCGCGCGACTATAAAGTCGAATTTTAAAATTTACGACATCATGTCATTGTGCTTGACTTTCGAGACAAAACAATGTAACTTTCGACTTATTCGTTGTTGTTCCACATTCATAGGTAAAGGTGTAACATAGTGTTTTGAACAACAGATCAAAATACAAAGTACATTAATTTTCTTAATCGGAAAGAATTGGGACCAAGAAAGAAAATATAATAAAACCGTCTGAGTAATTAGTAAAATGACCCAGATTTCTTTACCTTTAATAGGTACCTACTATACTTGGATTTTTAACTCTAATTTTTATAGTTTTCGTATTTTCAGGACTACCATCAATAATTTTTTTATACTAGTCATAAGATGGAGTTAGGCCCGCGAATGCTTTTATTCAGTCATGTTTGAATATATAACAGATTACCATTTCTCCAAATGGAAAGTGCAAAGTCCTGTGCCAGGATGACAACTGCTCTCTTCCTCTGGCGGCGCCTATGTACTGTATACTATATAAATGCAATCTTGGAATAATAATAATTTTCAAGTCTTTGGAAAGTTTTGCAACACCGTGTATGTATAAATAAGTTTGTTAAACGACAATTCAATGTTAATGTCAATCATGTCTATAATTAGTTCCTTATAAGGACCGATTAACTAACTGACTGCAATTTATGATTGTAATTACTAAATTGTATTTACAAGTATAATCAATTATATTAATTTTTAAAAGCAACAATGTCGATACGTTTACGAATATGATCACATCAATCGGTGATGCAATAAAATTTAAATACAATAATTATAAATTTTAATAGTCCCATCAAATTAAATTTATTTTAACTTAATAAACGGTTAAAAATTATTTGTGAACATCGTCTTTCATTTTACTTCGTCTTTTTTAAAAGTGAAATTAATTTCATATTAACGGCAGAATAAAATTAGTTCTTATTAGAAAAGTATAGTTTTATTTTCTTTTTTCAAAAATATCAAGGTAATATAAAACATAATTTCGGCAATTTACCCACTTTATCAAATATTTTTGATAGTCATGTGGAGACCGGAAGAGGACTAAATAAGGCAAAGCGGGTCTTAAAACATTACCAGACTGATCGAACATGTCTGGCCCCCGCACGACAATGCATTTAATACTTACCTCAAGTTTCAGTAGTGCCATCTAGAGAGAAACATTTAATCATGAATATAAATCCTTATATTTTCGCTTATATTATGCGTGTAAACGTAAACTGAATGTACAATAGCTGTTTACAATAAGCAACATTATACTTATGGCGCAATTTACACTATATGGCAATAAAATAAAAACGAGGTGCATAGGTTGTTAGGTGGAAATTAGAAGATTTATTTTTTAAAAATTAAAAAATAAATATATTTTTAATAGAGCTGCTATTTTGATTTATTTTAGAACAAAACTATATAGGGTCTTTCTGCGCTATTTTGTCTCATTAATCACTTCTTAAAACTATGAAAATCTTGCCTCTACATAAAATCAAACAAATTTGCAAATATCCAGTGGTGAATCTGAAATTTTACGTTCCTTTACGAGAAATATACAGGAAATATAATCTAGAGACAATGGATTTCTAAGTTTGTATACTTCTACAATGATTGAGTTTTATAAATAAAAAACTTTCACTGTATTTGTTTCTTTGCTATACACTGAAATATTTTCCTAACCAGAATTATCTGAGCAACAAATAAAAGAAAGGTATATCCCACCTATTGTGCTTGCATGACTATGAGAACACATCTGTTTTGTAATTAACTTTGGTGTAAAAATAAACCAAAAAAAAAAAATTAAATTGTGGGCTGTTCGATATGTCAGTCAGACTTGCAGGAAATAGATTTACGTCATTCCAAATGAAGAAGTTCCCATGGGGAATCGAGAAAATTAATAAAACATAATATATTCTCGTTAAACCCGTCATAAAAGACGACAAAAAAAATATTGTTTATAGTGAAGCCACATTTGAGCAAAAAACAAATGTTTTTTGTAAGTAAACAAGCCTTCCAAATACAAAAATAAAAAACCGGCAATCTCATGAAATTTGCTCCCATATACTCAAAAAATATTTTTTTTCAAATTTGTATGAATACAATGATTACAAATTAAACGTTTATTTTTCAGAAAATATCAAAATAATTATAAAAAAAATACCTCACTTAACCTACATATAAAGTTAAAAAATTATGTTTATAGTGATCCCGCATTTGTAACAAAAAAAAGTTTTCCATAAGTAAACAAGTCCTTCAACAAAAACATGTTTTTAGTAAGTTTACAAGCCTTCAAAACACTAAAATGATAAAAAAGCCCTGCGAGTTCATGAAATTTACCCCTTCCACTAAAAAATATTTTCATATTTGCACAATAAAACATCACCAATTAAAAATCATATGTTTGTTCTACAAAAAATATAAAAATAATTACAAAAAAATTACCTAACCTAAATAAAAAAATTAATTACCCCATATTTACTACTAAATCGCGAGTTGCTTCGCAAAAAATTATACATTACATGAGAAAAACTAAAAAAAAAAAGTTAAGTAATTCACCTTACCTGTGTGGCCTGGAGTCATCGTAGGTATCTTAGCAAAAAATATACATAAAATGAGGAATTTATAGAATCTATTATAAGAATAAAACCAGAAACTAAAGATTAGTAAAAATATTTCAAATATGCTGTCACTTTACAGTCACTACAATAAAATTTAAAAATTGCTGTAAACTAATAGAAAAAACCGATGTGAACTTAGCGACCAATTTTTAGCGACTAATTTTCCGAAAATTGCCGAACTGTCAGTGGCGTCGTAATTATTGTAGGAAGCATTCAAAAGCTGCAGCATCTACCACTAAGATTTGCAAATAAAATAATTAATTTAACAATATAATATGCCACTATATTATTTTAAACTTGGTATGATACAAAACAGAAAATATTAACAATCAATTATATCGGTTCCTAAAATGTTAAAGAGAACGACTTACCAAATAGGGTGTTTTTCAAACCCAAGGAGAAAATAGTCGCAATCAAATATCTCGGTTCCTAGACATAAAAATATATTTATTTTTTAGTACAAATACCACTTTCATTAAGTGTGTTATATTTTCTTACCTTACGATAGACAATATTTATGGTTTTATCTCTAGGAACCGATATATTTTATTGCGACTATTTTTTCTTTTGTATCCTACCGTTTAAAATAATAATAAAGTAGTATATTGTTAAATTAATTATTTTATTTGCAAATCTTAGTGGTAGATGCATGCAGTTTTTTGAATAACGCCTACAGTAATTAGGACACCAATGACAGTTCGGCAATTTTCGGAAAATTAGTCGCTGAAAATTGGTTGCTAAGTTCACACCGGTGTAGAAAAATCACCTAGAAGATCAAATAGGAAAGAAAATAAATGAAAAAGTAAAAAATTTAAAAGTGATTAAATTCATTAAATTATGTGACCACCAAGATTTTTTTTAAGCATCCAAAGACATTATTATACTTCCACATACATTAAAAATTTTAGTAATGCGCGGTTTTATCGTCATTTTAAATATGGGATGAGCCAAAAAGTTCTGGCACCCGGCATAATTCTTTGAACATGATTTTATAATGTATTAGCATCATTGGTCAAAACTCAATCCCAGATAATGTAATAACCTGATATGTTCCTATCAAGGAGGCGGTAAGGGATGATATAAATAACACCACTTTCGCTATATTGGTATGAAATTAGTGGCTAAAACGCCTCGTTAAGTGCTTTTTTCTGGTGTAAACTGGTATAAACGGGTGTAAATCATTTTGGAAACGAATGAGGACTGAGAATGTACGATACGATAGTTACAGTCGCGTTATAACAGAAGGCAGCACTTAATGAGGCGTTTTAGCCACTAATTTTGGCGAATTTTAAAAAATCATTAACAAGACAAGCTCAAATTTCGGGATTATATTAAGAATAGTGCTGTTGAGGAATGCATTTATTTTCATTATGATATTTCAAAATTTAAAGTCCTTTGATTTTTTTTCTCGGAATATGGAAGGAATAAAAACTTTAAAATATATGCGTATTCTAGATATTATTGCCTAATATATTTTGCCAAAATTTAAATTTTTAAAAAAATAACTTTTTGAAATATCCTTGTCCAAAAATTATAAGGGGGTGCTGTAATCACCTTTAATCACGTTTAAAATACTTTTAAATGATAAAAAGAAAAATTTAGAGAGATATCTTTCAATACTGAGAAAATTCAGAACAAGGAAGTGATTTCAAAATAATTGTTTTTCGACATATGAAAAACTTTATTTCCATCAAAAGAACATGCAAATTAATAGGATTTATTCGATAGTCGGAAAATAAATGCTCTTCCAGAAAAATTATTGAATGAAAAACAGCATTTTTGACGTTCAATTTTGGTTTCCTTGAGCGTGTCAATGCTAGGAAAAACTATGTTTATTAGTGAAAATATTGACTTCAGTATATATCAAATGCTGTCAAAAATATAAGATATTTCATTACTTTAATTTGTCTCACCCTATATATAATCCCTTTTTCTTTGGTATAGCTCATGATATTTCATTGTATAATGTATGCCTGCAGATTTGTAAGTCCTTCATTAAAACAACGATCCTTTTATCCAAGTATTTCTGTCATATCTATTTTTTTTGCGGTATTTTTCCTATTTTACTTCACCGGTAGTGTTTATATATCGGTGGAACTTAATGACTTTAAGCTGCATTTCTAAAGAAAAACAGGGATGACCTCATAATTTCATCAGATATAATTTCAATCCCGAAAAATGATGTATATTTAGCAACGGCATAAAGCCCATCTGGTGTTTGAAGACTGAAATTATTTCAAATAAAATCTCGTTATCCAAACAGATTCAAACATCGAAATCGTTTCGTATATTTACGGGGGAAGGTTGATATTTTAGCGATACCTATCAAAAAAAGAGGTTAACTTTCCCAATAATTAAATAAAATGCAAAGAAAAACTTTAAAAAATCAGACAGCGTCGCGTCAATAATTTACGAAACAGATATATAAGCGGAACTTAAGTTATTTAAAAAATTAGTGATGCCACGAGACAAGATGAGACGAGAGAGTGGCCTCTCTCGTCTCGTAGGGCGAGAGAAAACTGTTCTCTCGTCTCGACGAGAAGGCGCTTCTCTCGCTCGAGAGAGCCTTTCTCTCGTCTTGTCTCGTCTCGTTTCTCTCGTGATAAAACAATATCAAATTTAAATTTGCAAAAGACGAAACATGAAAAAACGATAAAATTTGCACATTAGTACCCAAATTTTGCAATAAGAAACACTTATGTCTCTCTGTCTGTCACAGTCGTTTTACAATTGAAATTTGAAGTAATAAGTGGCCCAGATTAGGCTTTAACTAAAAACGAAATTACTTCGTCTTGTAAGTCAGTTGGGGTGGGGGGGGGGGGAAGAGGTTAAATTGAAAGTTATAATTTTTCTAATGCAATCCTGCGACGTCAAATGAAAGCATTTTGTAGTATGTTTTCAAAATGCAAGAAGAATAGAGACATAAAACAAAAACGATGTGAAATTAGAGAAACATTATGATATTTTTGTTATAATGAAATGCAATTTACTTGAGACGTAAAATAGAGGGCGTTACTATCTTTAAATTTTCTAATGGAAAGTAAAGTCATGTAATACCTCATTTGAAAGATATTTTGATTATATTTACGTTCAAGCAAACAGTTTTAATTTTTTTTTGTTTTTACAAAAATTACATTCTTGATAATCCTCGTGTGCCGCAATAATCCTAGAATTGTTAGATAATGTTAGAAGATAATTTTTTAATAAGCTTTTTTTGCTAAGAAGTTATGAAAAATTTAATACGTCAAGTGGTTTCTAAATCACCTTTGATATTCTTAATTTATTTATTTTAGTAAACACAAGAAGCGTTTCCTTAGTAATAAACAATAATTGTTAATACGAGAATTATCAAGAATGTAACTTATGAGTAAAGGTCATGTCTGTATAAGAACAAAGTACCAGCTACAAAAAATGCCATTTGTGCAGTGTTAAATCCCTATAACAGTAAAAAATTACTTAAATTTATAAGATACTGACATTTACTCTGTACTAGCCAAAATGTTAATTATACATTGTATATTGTTGTAAAAAACAGCATTTATAAGGTATTATACCTTCGATAATTATACTTTGAAGTTGAAGCGGTAAATAAAAAAAAAGAATGTAACCTACTTTACATGAACGTAAAAATATAGAAAATATTTTTCAAATGAGGTATCACATGACCCTACTTACTATTAGAAAATTTAAAGCTAGTAACTCCCTCTATCTTACGTGTCTCAAATAAAGTGCATCTCTTTATAACAAAAATATAATATATCTTGAGTTTTATCTCGTTTTTGTTTTGTCATTATTTTTTTTTTTTTCATTTAGAAGTTAAAATAGAGGAGAGTACAATTTTCGTCCTAACTGTATATAATACATCCGTTTGTATTAACTTTTCTTTGACAGTTTTGCGAAAAAACGCATAAAAATTTTCAACTTATCTTCAAAAGTAATCTCAGAAAAGCAAAATGGATTAAATATAAGAAATGATTATATCAATTTTTAATAAATGAAATGAGAAATATTTTTCTTATAAATCACTATTTATAAAATCGTAATAACACATGTATCAGTTGTTACAATTTAATATATATATATAGAATAGGTGTGTTATAGTATTGACTATCTCGAATATAGTATGTTAAAATTTTAAGTTACGATAAGCAATTGAAAATTTCAAATAAGCAAAGAGAAAATTGTTCGAGAGAGCCCGAGAGAAACGAGAAATTCTCGTCGAGAGATGACACTCTCTCGTCTCGAATCTGTTTTCGAGAGAAAATGTCTCTCTCGTCTCGTTCGAGACGAGACAAGACGAGACGAAACGAGAGACGAGAATCTCTCGTCTCGCGGCATCACTATAAAAAATGCAGGGTTTATCTGAAAGGGTTTTTAATTTTATATTCAACGGGTTTAAATAATTTTAATTTTCTCTGCTAAATAGTTTTTGACTTAATTAAGTTTAAAATGTGAAATAAACGTCTAAAAACTCACGACACTAGTTTATTAATTGGATTTCATTATCGTAAACTGATACTTACAACAGATGCGAAAGTTGTCAAAGAACATCAAAATAAAGAGAGAGATGACCATACTAATTTTAAGGTCCTTCGTAGACTCGCTTTCATTCGAGCAGTTTCGGACGCAAAAGTTGTTTTATTATGCAAAGTTGCCGATGCTACTAAGTTTACCGAGGTTGTGACTTTGGACTTTAGGTCAAAAGAAAAATGCACATATAATACATTTTTTACATTAGGTGCCACATACGTTATTAGATTCAAATGATGCATAATTAAAGCTGCTATAGAAAAAATGATATAATAGCTATTTATACAACCAGTTAAGAAATGTCTTATTTTATGTAGCGAGTGAATATCTGCTGGACGAGCAGAGCGAGGTCCCGCAACATAAAACGGTATTTCATAATGTGTTACCACGGTGAATGACATTTTACAGGAGTTTCAATTTTTTTTTAAAATATGGTACCAAAAAGTATATATAAAAAATCCACCAGATGTCGGTAAAAGATGATAAGAAAAATCATTTTTGAGAAAAAGTCAGGATTTTTAATCTTCTTTCTCTTATCCTTCTGTCTTTTTAGGTGTCGAATTGGGATTTTTATCTAAAACACTATATTAAAAGATTAAAGCTCAAAATTAAATTAAAAATGAACATAAACAAATTAAACATATTATTCCTTTAAAAATTAGTTTTTATCAAGCAAACATAAAATATTAAACCAGCGCCCTGTTATTTTGCCTGTTTAGTTTATTACAAATTTTTAATTTTATTAAGTCCAAAACTAGTGAGGCAAATTTAAAATTATTTAAACTGTTAAATAGAAAATTACAAACCATTTCAAATGAACTATCACTTGACCCCTGTTGCTATTTTAAATTATCAACTGTAATCTATTGTTTGGATGGTCCCTTAACCCGAGCCGATTTCTGGGAAAGCAAAACATCATAAACCCGGCGGTCGACAGAAAAGGGTGGTTCAATCAGTGGGACAACTATTTGGATGGACAGATCATCGAACGCCGTTCATGAATGTAGTCTGTTTCTAAGTTTCTAATAAGACTATATGTCTACGTGTTTATTCCGTTCTTTTGTATTATTATTTTATTTAGTTATTTTAATAAACTTCACATTTATAATAAACTTTTAATTATTTGTGTAGTTTACACAACAGAGTCAAAAAGTTTGAAAATTTGGATTTTGTGCAAAATTGTACAGCAATCTTAAGAGTTACCGAATGTTAAAATGGTGATCTATTTCAATTATGTGCCGAAGTGAGTTGACCTCTCTAAAATTCATTGCACCGACGTTTTATTTACGTTAAAATTTAAAGTTCGTTGTTTTGAAAATGAGAAGGGATATTAATAAACTGTCACATCGTCAGTGAACTTATAAAAGACCGAAGTTAAAATGTAATATACATAAAAATATAATGACTAAGGTTCAAGAGAAAAAGAACATCCCTCGTATACATTTATATCTGGGCTGGGAAATTTGTCTTTCAAGTGCTTAAACGATGTTTAAATTACCATTTATTTTTATGGTTATGTGATGTACAAGTGCATTTTAACAAATATTCAACACTGTAACATTTTTTAATGTAAATTAATGTGTTTTAAACAAGTGATTTAAAAAGAAAAAATATACAAAAAAAATATAAACTGATATAATGTAATCTGTGAATAGTCGGTAAATTGTTACAATGTATTGAATATTACGAGTACTGTGACAACGTTTTCATTGCTCATGAAACTTTTTGTATAATTTATGCTTATTTCTCTATGGATTTTTTTTAGTTACTATTCCAGACTGTACAATATCGTATTTATTAGGCCAGGAGTAGGTGTAGGTAGAAAAATTGGGTATATGAAGAAAATTATGGAAAAATTGCAGCAATTTTTTGTGTATATCATTTTTGTTCACTTTTGACACTTTTTAAAACGATGAAATATCTGAACAATTTTTTATCAATAATAAGAGTGGTCTAAATGTTAGTTACTTTTTAGGTTTGTTTAACCTAAATTCAGGATAATAATACGAATTTGTAAAAAAAACTTACTGGTACTGACTTAAGTTTCGGCAGATATACCCAATTTTTACAGATTTTCTAAAGGCATTTGATCGTATAAATTATGATACTTTTAAAAAATATTAGCAAAATTTGGTTTGTTGGAACACTTTATTGAATTAATAAAAAACTATTTATAAAATAGAAAGTTTGTAATTAGACATAATGAAAATGTTTCTACTCTACGTGTTGATGTTGACAACTGACATTTGTATGGTAATAAGTGACATTTTTATGGTGACATGATTACATTGTATGGTAATTTAAGCCTTCTTAACAACCCCTAACACTTTCAAACCGGATGCGTTTTTTTACTCCGCCCAGTATATTAAAAATTTAAAAGAATAATAAGATTATCTATCAACAAAATATTTATTGTTGAAACTATGTAATAAAAGGCGATATTTCGAATCATCTTGTATACTACAGTTATGTTTAATTGACTATTTTCTTCGAAGATTAGATGCGTGCCTTTGCTAAGGAAAAACCATGATGCATCCATCTAGTAGCTGGTAATTGTGGTCATTGCGGTAATAAAGAATTTAGATAGAAATCTAGATTGACTTCCAATCATAGGATCAGCCGTAGTTTCAACGAAGAAAAATTGATATCAGGTTCGTCAGTGGCCGTCATACAGGGGAGAGAGCCATGTGTGCTACATCCTCCCCTCGGCTAATGCATTTTTGAAAAAATTGGATATTTTATGTATCATTTTTGACACAACAGATATATCGTATATATAAAGTGGAATCAAAGTCTGGAAAAGCGGACTTTTTTAAAGCGAAGGCAAGTTGTCAAAAATTACAAAATTTGGAATTTAGGGTTTAAGAAAATGGCGATTACTGTTTTTTAAACAGAAATGTCACGTTTTGCGCAGGCAATGGATGACCCGGAAACACTGTCGATCAAAAAAATTGTAAAAACACTGACCCTTCGGAGCTTTCTAAAATTAATCTGTCTTGATAATAATGAAATTTAGTTTATAACATTACATTCACCCGCAAATTCATTTATTAATTGCTAGGAGAATAAGACAAATTGACAGAAATTCGCTTTTAAACAAATATTAAAATAGATCTGTCAAAGTTATTCCATTCAGTCGTACCTTGCTTTGCTTTATATTTTGAAATAAAATTTCAATCTAGTATTTAGGATAAATGATTAATATTTCGTTTCAAAAAAATATTGTACAAACTTCGTGCGCCAATAACTGAACGACCAATATTTTAATCATATTAAACAAGACTTCAAAATATTAACATTTATTTTTCGTTTTTTTTGCAATATTTTGGTTATCGTTCAACGTATTGTAGGGTATATTTTTATAGCATAAAAATCATAATTTTAAAATAAGACAAATTGATTAAGAAAATTAGGTATTCGTATTTTTTTTAAATCTCTGAATTGTTAAATGTTTTTGAAGCTATTATCTTGTAAATTTTTTAAACTATTGGAGAATATTTCAACACAGTACCTATTAAGTTCTGCTTGGTTTTTCTTTTTATACAAAACAAACTAGAATAAAAGTTTATAGTAAATAAAGTCGACATTTAATAATTATTTAGCTATAGGTACCAAGTTATATAGCGGAAAATGTTTCTTTTGTCGGAAGAGACAGTAAATATTTAAATAAATTCAAGAATCACGGTTAATTTAAAATCTCACCAAACTCAATATTTAGTAAGTAAACATCTCGGGGCGGTTCTATGTCAACCAACAACCTGTGAATGCAATAACCTGTTTGCATTTTGTTATGTGTATGTGTAGGTAGAAAAAGCATAAAAGAATGAGGTTCCTGCTTCCTTTTACGGAAAGAGATGAAATAATCGTGCATTCTATATTTTTCAAATTACTTCATACAAAACGCTTGATCTTGGGTTAAATATAATATATACCTAGTCTATTCACTATTCATTCGTACCTACCTACCTACCTACCTACCATCTTTTGAAAAGATGACCATTTTTTGTCTTAGCCTTTGTACCTAGGTAGGTAGTGTACTCCTTTATTAAATTCGTCGTATACCTATACATAATTATGCAAGAAGAGTTCTAAATTTTAAATGTGCCACCATAGGCGTAGAAACTTTCATAATCATTTTTGTAATCGTATTTTCTTGTAGTCATGGTATAAATTAATGAGTTTTGATTTTATTAGATAATTTCTTCTAGCTGAGAACCTCATTGATTTTCAGAATTTTCGATTTAACTTTAGAGCTTTAAATAGCATTTCTTATGGATCGTATTTTGCACTACAACAAGGATATAAATTTCACTAGATATACATGCTTGAAACAATTTTTTTTTATATTTTTCAATTTTCGTTATAAAAAGTGACAGAAAGTGTCAAAATGATCTGGTTTCGAAAAATACATCATGTCACTATACAGTTACGAAAAGAAAACATATAAAACTAAATCTTTTTTTGTTTTAAATTCAATCATATATATTATTATTCAAAGTTTATATCAAAGAAGAGCAGCGACTTATAAAAATAGAATTTGGTCAAATTTACAACCTAGTAATAACGTTGTTTTGATCCTTATTTTCCATTCTAAATTAGCACAAAATAATAAAAACACAATACACGACAAAACAACCCACTTTCTTGAAATAAAAATAACTTTAGCAAACAATATATTAAGTACATTACAACAAGTCGTTGAGAATAAATTAATATAACGTTTGACAATAAAAGAATGAAATTATATTGGTTGCCTAGATGTCAGTAATTTTTTTACCAAAACACAATTTTATAAGTAATTTAGTCAAAATTAGAAAAAATATTGTATGTAACACATTCCGAAATGCCAAATAAGGCATTTCAAAACTGGTTTCATAAATAGCTATTATTTGAGCGGATATTTATTGTAACTGAAAGTAATAAGAAAAAAATATTGTTTTAAGTTTAAATGAATGTGGATCTTACGCGAATAAGCAACAGGATGGTAAAACGAACTTCAGAATGGAACTCGTATCAAAATTTGATATTGAAAACAAAAGGTCTTAAGTATTATTTTTGTCATTGTCTAGTATAAGCTCTTTTCACTTATGAAATAACTAAGCACACGTACTTCTTGTAGATATCAATATTGCAAACAAAAAAATCTTATTTATATATCTTGTGGACATTAATCATGTTACGCAGCACCATGCAGCGTTCTGCAGTTAAGGTACGAGTAAAAGAAGAAGGGGAATATTCGGGAAATGTCATTCCACGTTAAGAAAAATCTTGACAGTTCGAGAAGGTGAAAGCAAGCTATATAAGTCGGTGCATAGTTATTGTAAAAGTTGAGTTGAAATACACTGAAACATACAAATATTTCATAAATTGTCTCAAACCAAAGTTCAAATATGCTACTTATACGTCTTACACTTTTGCCAAGTCGCATAAAAAGTTTATCATCTAATTATTTATTATCAAAAATACAGCTATTCATTTCTAATAATTATGCTTACCCTAACAATATTTTATAATATTATAACTATTGACTTTGTTTTACCCAACCAGAACACTAATGATATAAGAAATCGGGTCACATAAAAAAGCTTATTTTTCATTTACTTTTTGGTTTTTCTTATCTACTTTTATGCAGTTTACATGTACCCGAAACGTAAAAAAGACTTTAGTTTAGGGTTTTTTACATTTTAAGGTTGAAAAACTGTGTCAATGTCAGCTGTCAATAATGTTAAAGGTATATCATACGAAAGGGGGAACAGGGGGGCAAAATCCCCGAGGCCCGGCACCTTTAGCTGAGGACTTTTTTTTAGAAATTTCAAAGGACTTCATTTTTTATAAAAAAAACTCACTATTCCGTAAATCTGCCAACCCCAGTTATATAATATAAGGGGCCCTTGCCAGTGTTTTGCCCGTGGCCCCACCATGGCTCTCAAAAGAATTGTTTAAACAAAGTGAAAGTAAAATAATACAGATTAATAAACTAATAAAAATAAAATAAAAAACGCAATGCTACGCATATGACAAAACATTGTTACGGCTCTTATCGACAATTTTTTCAACTTTTAAAGGTAAAAACCGTAAACTAAAATGTTTTTTTAGGTTACCGGTACAACATGGTATGTATAGTAGACGACACAGATAGAAAACACAGTTGTCAAACTGCAAAAATAAAGTGATTCTATTACAGCTAAACGACCGTGTACGTTAAGCACATAGTACCCTTCGAGCAAATATGCTGGAAGCGAGTATCAAATAAATATTTTATGCCTGGCATCGCTGTCCGATGAGAATCTGTCGGATCGATTAATTATAACACCTTAATTTTAGCGTCTCATATTGGTCGAATCGAGCCTTTCTCAAATTTCTATTTACTGTAGCCCACGATAACGTGTAAGAAAAATCGGTCAACGTGGACTGGGGATATCCAATAGTAATTCCGCGATTTTGTTCAACTCATGTTCTAATTGGTTATTTGGCACGCTTCTATGTGTTATCGTCATATTGACTGAGCACAGATGGACAATATTTGTTTATCCAGTGTTGTATTGACATTACTGTTTGGTTTTTTGATATATAAAAAAATGGCTTTTTGGAGGCCCTTTGAAAGTGATGAAAATAATGTAATCCCTGAAGGCATGTAAATAATTGTAATTTTGATTGACTATTTTTTAAATAAATAGGATCAGTTACACCTCAAAAAAACTAAATTGATATTTAAATACTTACACAAATTGTAAAATTTAAACAGTTCAAAGTGGGCTTTGGCAGTTTAAATTATTTTTTACCTATACAGGGTGATTCACAAAGAAAAGGTTATATTTTACCTGCAAATTCTATAGTGGAAAATGTTAAGATTTGGCTTAGAACTGGGGGTCAAATATTAATATATACTGAGAAAATGTAAAAACTATAAAATCTGTACGAGAATAATTTATTAAAAAAGTGACAAGCTGAATAAATTTATATTAATTAATAACTAGTAAATAGATGAGACTTTATTAAGATTACCATTTCAACGTTTATGGTACAATTAAATGAACCAAACAATTGGCATTTCTAATAAATTTTAGCAATATATTTTTTAAATTTTTGTTGATCCCGTAAACATAGGATAAATATTTTCGTGTTATTATTTAGAATATTGTTATTTAGATTTTTATTAATACATTTACCCCAAACAACGCGCTCTTACCCCAAGTGACCCTACATTATTCTATGCAGAACCTATCAAAGTTTCTTCTGAGAGTAGGGGAGGAAGAAGACGAGGGAGATGATATTAACCAAAAATTTGGCATGGCATAAAAAATTATTCGAAATATGTACAACCAATTAAAATTGGAAAATAATAGATCTAATTACGGTGTCATAGAAAGAATACACATTTGACAAAAATTTCAAAACATTCGATGGGCATAATGTAACTAGTGTTGTATGTGCTATTATATTGTATAAAACTTGTACTTTTAGCAACTGCATTTTGTATTTAACATAAATAGATATAACATAATCAAAAGAAATGTTTAAACAAAGCGGAAGTAAAATAATACAGACTAATAAAAATAAAATAAAACCGCAATGCTACGCATATGACAATACATTGTGTACGGCTCTTATTGACAATTTTTTTCAACTTTTAAAGGTAAAAACCGTAAACTAAAATGCTTTTTTTTTAGGTTACAGGTACAACATGGTATGTAAACAGCATAAAAATATAAAAGAACAACAATCTCTTTATGTTACCCGATTTCTGATATCATTAATGTCCATTTTGTTAGGTTGGTTGTTTTGTCCTTGTATAGAAGTCCTCTATTGAAAAAAAGGTACATTTTTATTTAAAAAAAATTGTTTACTTATTATCCTCTTCACACAACATTCTGATAGGTTTACTTTGTCTGTCCGTTCGATAACGTTTTTTATCCGAACAATAAGTCGAAAACGAAAAATAATATCAACCTAAAATATTTAGAAAAATCAAGCTCTATAAGGGGACAAAACAGGACAAAGCCTAATGATTTAAAAAAAATCTGAATAAAATGGGAATCAAGGGGGAATGAAATTAAAAAAAAATAGAAATCAAAAAGCAAAAAGGATATCAACATGTAATGTTTAGTAAAATCAAGGTCTATAAGAAAATGACTAAATAAATAAATAAATAAAAAAGGGGAAATAAGAGGGAATGAAATATTGAAAAAAAAACAAAATCTAACAAAAAACGATATCAAATTGAAATCTTCAGAGAAAATCGAAGCTTTATTAGGGGATGAAACCTATCGATTCTGAAAAAAATCTGATTGAAAATGGGGGTTAAGGGGGTTTGTTAAACTGTGAAATGCCAAACATTATGTAGGTATCTTCATTTTGTTATTCATTTGTATAAGATATGGGAAATGTGCTCTTTAAATTTGAAATAAAATATCATTGCAATAATTTCTTTCTAAACATTTACCAATAATTCTAGTAATGTATAAACAAAAAACGAAAAAACATACTTATATTTTTACTTAAAAATCCAAAAATTTTAAAATTACCCTCATTTAGAAATTAAAAATCATTGGAATTTAATTTAAATGTCTATTTTCTCTTCTTAAAATAAGAAAGTAAAAGATTTCTCAATTATTTAAATAATTAACAAAACACGTTATATCGAAGAAGGAAATTTATTGCAATGTTATTTTATTTAAAGAGCGCGTTTGCGGTAGTTAAGTAAGCGCGCCATATAAAATAGCGATTTAAAATGTATGCAAATAATTCTAGTAATGTAAACTAAAAACGCAAAAATAAAACTATAATTTACCTTAAAATCCAATAAAAATTACACAATACAAACTACTTTATTAGTAAAAATTTGAAATGTAAATAACATGCAGGTAGACGACTCACCTAACTAGAACGAATTTCTAAGAAGCTGGTTGTATCCAAATCCAAATAACACATGTTGATGAATTTCGAAATAACAGGGTCAAGTACGATCCATTAATAATTAGAACATTCCCAATAAAAGAATCGATACTTCAAGAATAATGTCGCGAAATAAACGGTAAAAATAGAACAAAACACTTTTCACTCCGGTCGCTTGAATGAACTGTGTTGTTTTGAATTTCCTACTTCCATGTTTTGAACGTCCCACACAAAACCGGGTCGGTAGTGATCGTGCGCGTTCGATTTTCAATAGATGAACAACTACTACTGGGGCATGGGTTTTAAAACATAGACGTGCTAGTGGGAATTTATATTTTTTGAAAATAGTAACCTAAATAAGGACTCTTAGTTATTTCAGCCAGAAGGACTATTTTTCCACAGTTAGGAACCTAGCAGCTAATTTTCCAGCTGCGAAATTACCAATATTACCAAATAAAGAGTCGGTTAATTATTAAGATAAAAACAATTAAATACCGACCGAAATTTGATAACAAGATGTTTCTTTCAAATATCACATCAATATTAACTATATTTAAAATGGCAAAACCACACTTTCAAAAGTGAAATTATTTTACCCGAGAAGGTAATAAATCAAATCAAATTGTATCTTACAATATTTTTAATGCAAAGCAAAAATATAAAGTACTGAAAACTTTCTCACAAGGGTAAGCTACTCCCCTATAAATAATAAAATAAGTAGTTATCACTTTAAAATGTGTTTTAAAATATTTTTATTAGTGTAGCAGAGCTGGGTAATTTCTAGTTAAAAAGTAATTAATAATAATTACAATTACTTGTTTTCATGTAATTTGTAATTGTATCTAATATTTTTTTTTTCTCTCTCAAAGTAATTTGGAATTGTAATTGCAGCAAAATCTGTGGGGGAATTGTACGTTGTAATTATATTAATTTATTATTTAAATTGACTAAATACAACTTGTCATAAGAACAATTAATTTTCCAATCACAATTACTTTTTTCCAGTAACAATTACATTCATAAGCACAATTACATTTTTTTAATTACAATTACTTTTAAATGCGTGTTTATGAGATGCACGTGATATAAAAAAAAGAAATGTCCTATTCGAACCGGTCACTAGGACTCGGACTCGCATCCACATCATTTGTTTGAATGCATTTGAGGAAAGCGTTGTGCCGTGAAACAGTGAAATTGTTCAACCCAAAATAATAACAGTAAGTGGTAAGTAGCTGCAGATATTCTTATTTTTAAGACGTATTTTGTATTTACATTATTCTAAACATAATTTCTGTTGCATAAACATTATAAACTAAGGAAATATAGTATGAAGTGGTGGAAATAGCAGTTTTTATGAGGTAAATACTAAAAACTACTTATTTACGTTGCGTAGGTATTTCTAAATATTATTCTCGTTTTCTACTTTCTGTCTGCTTGATGAAAAGTAAAAAATATTAATAATTTTACACCAAATATTTTTCTTACATTCTGTAGTTTACTTTTGTTAAAGTTTTTTTTCAAGGGTGTGATATTCCAAGCTTAGACAAAAATAAAAATCTGATGTGTCCAACACATGACTTTCCTATCTAGTTATTATAGGCTTTTTCCGTTATTTTGTACAACCTATTGCAGCACATCCATAAATGTTTAGAGGATAAAATAAATATATACATTTTCCACATACATCTACCTCGAAACATTTTTCTATAGATATTCATTGAAAATGAAAATACTGAAAAATTTAAATTTAGCACTTTTCCTACAATTTTTCCATTACGGTCCATTTTAGAAAAATCATGTATAAACAAAAATAATTATAGAGGTCGATATCGCAAACAACTTTTATTTCAACAATTTTCATAAAAATCGGAATTTTGCACATTTTCACATTTTGTCAAATTTCTCGAATACGGACCATTTCAGGAAATTTTGACATAAAGCAAAAATTATAGATAATAATATTAGAAATAACTTTTATTTGAACAATTTTTTTCTCCAAACATAAATAACAGATATATTCCATAAAATATAAAAACGGCCCCCCATAAAGTACCCCCCCAGATGTTCCGACTTTGTCCAAAATCTAATAATTTCCCGTCAGGCCGAAATAAAACTTAAGTTTAAAATTTAATGTTTTTTCTTTATCCGTTTTTGAGTTTTCTTCAAATTTCGAAATTTACACATTTTCTCAAATATCTCGAATACGGTCCATTTTAGAGAAATTAAGAAATTATGTATAGGATAAAAATTATAGACAATTATATTACAAACAACTTTTGTTTGAACAATTTTTATAAAAAAATATTTTTTTACATTTTGTCAAATTTCTCGAATACGGACCATTTTAGGAAAATTTTGTATAGAACAAAAATTATAGATAATAATATAAGAAGTAACTTTTATTTAAAGAATTTTCTTCCCCAAACGTAAATAACAGATATATTCCATAAAATATAAAAATGACCACCTATAAAGTACCCCCCCAGATGTTCCGACACTGACCAAAATCTAATCAGCACATTGGACGCTGGAACAAAGCTTAAGTTTGAAATTTGGTGTTTTTCTGTGTATCGGTTCATGAGTTATGCGACACACAGACATCATCCGAAAATAGTCAAAACGGATTCAGGGACCTCAAAACGTAAAAATCCGTCGAAATCTCGAGGTCGAAAAAAATCATGATTCCTATACTTTCCTTATATCTGTATACAGATAGGAAAGTAAAAAGGTATCACATAATTTTTGATGAGAGTTGATTATCGCATCGAATGAATATAAATAAAATGTTTAGTGTTAACTATTTTATCTTTTTGATTAAACGGCCCCTAACTAATGATGTCAGATTTGTATGGCATGATTAGGTAAAATATAAAAGTACCTATGCGTAGGTACACGAACTTAAGATATCTTTAACTTTAAGGAATCCTTAAGAAAGTCGTTGCAAACAGCTATTACTCTGACACTTTGAATTACCTATTTAAAAATTTTATTTGTACCGGTCCGGTTGATTCATGGTTCCTCAATTCTACCATAATTTGTTGTTTTATCGGCAAAGTAATTAGAAAAGTAATTGCTAATTCATTTTTTCATGTAATTGTAATTAAATCAAAATAATTTCTAATTTTACAACATGTACATTGTACTTGTAATTCCTTTTTTGAAAAAGTACTTTGTAATTGTAATTATTTTTAAAGTACATGTAATTACCCAGATTAGTAATATAATAGACTCTTAGGATAATAAAATAATTTTACTGCAGAAGGAAATAAGTTATTACTTTAAAAAGTATTTTAAAAAATTTTTTCCACCCACAGATTGCAAAACGAAATAGTATGCTATAGCGTTCAACTGAACGAATATATTTTATATCCATTCTAGGTAGTGAGAACACTGCAAAAAAAATGAAATCTACCAATCGCATAGTTCATATTTTGGTCACCCAAAAGTATTGATTAATACTGCTATTATTTTTAAAATTTTAAATAAGTGACAATTCTGTCAAACTTATTAGAAGGCCTTGTACCAAAATTCGTGATAGAAATCCTTACACCTGATAACATTATATTATGCCAAGCACTATTTTTTCTCACAATTAATTTTTTCGTAATAAAGTTTTGGTTCTCCTGATAAATTGTAAAAATTGACAAATTGCAAGTCTGCTCCTCAATTAATATATATTGTACTATATTTCGAAAACTGCTTTTACGATATTTATGAAATTTGATTTTTGGGAGTTGTGTAATACGGTTGATCTTTAAGTAGCACTTAAGTTGTCAGATCTTGCGTTTTTTATTTTTGAAAATATAAGGAACTTTGTTATTTAAAATAGATTTTTCTGTTTTATTATTTTTAGATTGTTTAAGAAATTCTGATAATTTTTCATGTAATACTTCATATATAATATTTTTAAATAACAAAATTCGCTATATTTTTCAAATAAACGGGGATCTGACCTCAACTTGAAGATCGGCCATATTATAAACTAATTTTCATAAATATCATACAAGCCGTTTTCGAAATAATTGGGGCGATCCATACACTCCTTGTTGATTACACGTGGTTAAACTTGTGGTATAACACCTAACTAGCGAAATTTAATAAGATTAGTATAAGCGGTAGATCTACACCTTATTACTCAAATATCAATAAAAAACCTACTAAAATTGTCTATTGCACATTTAAAGAATAAGAAATAAGTAGGATAAGAAACAGTAGTAATAGGAACAGTGTATTAAAAAAAACAATCTTAATGAATTAAAAACTTTAATTTATTTATATTATAAAACACTCTATTAATTAATCAAACGAACATTACTTAATTAAAACATCCAAATAAGCACGCACATCTTAAAGTTATAAATCATTACGCTTTTTTCTTAGCATCTTCAAATCCTTCCTCGGGAATTCGATTCTGTTTATATAAATCTACAAACAGAGATAACGCTCGTTTTAAGTCGTAGTTACACTCTTCCAAACACCTAAAAACACGAAATATTTCTAAACTGATTTTAGATAAAGTAGACTACTAATTCTGACCGAATTACGCGCCGACTATACCCATTTACTATGTTTATAACATGGGAAAATTGGACAATTTAAATTTAATACACGGTAATGGATGTATATAGGATCAAAGTTCAAGGAGTTGTTGAAATAAGTTCGAAAAACAAATGTTAGAATTTTCAAAAAAGTTCGAATGTACGAAAGTGAGAAAAGATCGAAACCAAAAATATTGAAATTAGAACAAATAATCGAAATCATATAATTATGTTCGAAATCGCTAATGATCGAAATGGTATAAGATCGAAAGCATTAAATTACGAAATTAGTAAATTGGTTTTTTATTTTTCTTTATGTATATTTTTTGCAAAAAAACCCGAGATGGTTCGGCCGCACAGGTTAGGTAACTTGGTGAAGTTTTTTTTTATTATCATTTTACGTATAATTTTTCTGTGAAGCAATCCGCGATGGCTCCAGGCCCCACAGTGTAGGTAAATTTGTTTTTTTATTTAGAATACCAGAAATTTTCTTTAATATATTTTACGTTTAGAATCAAATATCTGAGTTTGTGTGTAGAATTAGAGTAACCCCACTGAGCTAATACTATCACATACTTTACCGTCTCAGTTCATGTCCGATTCATTATTTTAGTGTTATGATTGGTATTTTTTAAGCTATCAAGTTTGACAACACAGTGATACTCTACGTTTTCAAACTTGATATCTTAAAAATAATCTTCTAGAATTCTAGAAATCGCTTATCTGTATGTGTATAAATAGCTGTTTTACTGGTTGAGAAGTCAGTTTAGGTTGAGATAGTTTTGCACTAAGATAAAAATATTGTCTAAATGTCAAGTTGTATTGAGATTAAGTTACAAAATAAATGTCTTAGTGAATATACATTAAATAAATAAACTGTATAAATAAAGAAACGTTTCATTAATAACTTTAGGAATTCGATTTACTATAAGCGTAATTTACTCACTTTTTCGACCATTCTGTGTTCAAAGTGGAGATAACTTTAAGCGCTTCGATAACTTTCTGTTGATCCTTTTCAGTTTGTGGAATCGTCGATGATAAAGTCACGGCATTAATAGGCTTAGCTACTTGGAAACTGTTCATCACTTGCCAAGTCATCGCGTTATAAACGTGGAATTCTTCGTTCGTTATGAAACACAAGCCGCTGTGATTGACAGTTTCTATTGTAAAAAGTCTTCTAAATCCGTACACTTTTTCAGTTTCTAAAAGCGATTCTGCGCGCTCGCGGAATACTCCGGATACCCCAATAATTGCACAACGCGGCTAAAAAATTATTATAATAAAAACAGCTTATTACTCATAAACCACACAAAAAATAGCCTTAGATCGTGGTCGTTCGGCCATGCCTAGTTTACTATTTTAATATATTGATATCTTAGATTAAAAAAGAAATAGTTAGTTTATTTCTTTTTGTACGAAAATATGGATAATTTAGGGAGTTCCTAAAAGGAAATATCGATGTTTTCATTTATGTCAAGACAATTCTACGTTGTTTCTCTGTTGAACTGGACGCTATAAATATTGTTCGGTAACTATGTGGCCTAACACAAAGATAGCACGAATTCGAAGGAAACTTCTTTACCATTCTGTACAATCATCTTTTAGGGCCGGTACTTTTAGTCCTATGTAATCAAGGTAATTTTGAATAATTTCACTGTAATTTAAACCTAATCATGATCTAATAATGGGCGTAGTTAAATTTAACGGCTCTGAAAACTAATGAGTAAAAATCAAAGTTTCTTAACCCTATATTTTAACTTGTCAGTTTGACTGTTTTCGTATATAAGTGAAAATTTATTTGAAACATTATTGAAATGTTTTGCGACACGTCTTCTCGCTTCACTTGTGGTGAAATTGAAGTCGTGAGTGATACCTGACTGTTATCTAGAACAAGGGTTACTCGGGCGCCAGTTTTGATACCCCAGTTTGCTCTGCGACCCTCGAGTACACCTAGAGTGCACTCAAAGAAGCCCCAGTGGAATAAGTAAATTTATATAACACCAGTAATGTCCACCTTTCTCAACCTAAACGGTGTAATTACGTCGTACCTTTTATTCTAAAGGTATTGCTGGAAAAACTATATAAAAAGGAGCTATAGATAAAGACAGTTTTTACAATATAATATATTTCACACGGCAACCACGGTGGAGCAATACGAAACGCGAATAATCTAAGAGTCTATTGACTCGGGGAACCTTGGATATTGAAAAAGGAAGTCGGCGAAATAAGACTACAATAATTCTGTACTTTCTTCGCATACGTAACTGCAGAACTCACAAAACGGTATTCCTTACAAAGTTTGGAAATTATTATTTCGGCTTTAAGTATTTGCGTCTTTGTAATCAAACTACAATATTGCTGGACTGGCCTGTAACGAAAGTTCAGAAATCCTAAAAGGATATTAAATTCGGCCTAGTAAAGGGTAATTTTCTCAAACTATAAATATTGTTAATATTTAATAAGCAACGGTCAACTCGGAGGACGAATTAAATCCTAATGGTAAAGACTAATAATGAAAGAAACCCCTTATACATTTTCCTAAAATTCGGGCTGCCGGTGCAAACAAAAATAAAAACGATGGTGTTCACAATGACGGTTTACTTAATAAGAATTCAGAAAGCCGGCACTACAAAAGAGCAGGGGAAAGAGAAAGAATTCTCGGCAAACCCGGTGTTATACTTTACTGTCGGACTAGTTCGGTTTCCGAGTGGTTTGGATAAACCTTAAATAATGTGGTATAAGAAATGGAACCGTATTTAAGAAATAGCATATCAATATTAACTTTAAAAATTGAATAAATACATGAGAACCCCCTCCTTTGTTTCTGTTTGATTAATTTATGTATGCGTATTTTTTTTTATAATTAATTATACCTAATTTTATTTTAATATTTCCCTTTCACTAAATTACACTGATTAAATTTGTTTTTCTTTTAAATAACTTCAGTTTTTTGTTCTCAATAATTGTAATATTGTCGTGCAAACCATTTTCGACCAGTCCGGTTCTGCTCTCTATACTTTGTTGTCGCCAGAACGCCTGGTCGATATGGCTGTCGAGTCTGCTATGAAAAATTTCGAAAAAACAACCAGAAACGTTATTAATCCCGATATGCTCGAGTCTAGAAATCTTCGGGAACATATCTATACATAGTAGTTTGTGCAACAAGAGTGGATATGGACAATCTACTCGAGTTGTACAGTATATTTTTTTCTACGACCCATTAATGAAAATCTACAAATATTAAAAGTTAAAATAATTAATTTAAAAATAATTTATCACTTTTACTAATTTATAAAATAACTAAGAAAAAAAAAATAAATTCATTTCATTTTTTCCCATCCGAGTTTCGAACTCGAGTCTTCCGTATGAAATGTAGGAACCCTGACCAGGAACATCTATACGCTTATGTTTTTGCTTTAATACTCGTAATTAAATTGACTTCATGTAATTTTATTTAAATTAACAAACTATTTATAATTATAGTCAAAATAAAAATAGAAATGCTATTATTTATCGATTCTACACAATAATAACTCATTTTATTGTTTGATGTTTAATGTCAATAACTAAAAAATATAGTGACATTTAGTTTGACAGAATTGTCACATATTTAAAATTTTTAAAATAATAGCAGTCTGTTGATTAAAATATGAACTGTGATTAATGGATTTCATTTTTTGCAGTGTTCTAACTACCTAGAATAGATAGGAAATATATTCCTTCAGTTGAAGACAATAGCATACTTTTTCGTTTTGTAATCTGTACCTGGATAAAAAAAATATATATAAATGTGTATAAATAAGCCGTTTTCTTGTTAAAGCGGACAGTTGAAGTTGAGATATCGATATGAGCAGAATAATATTGTTTATATAAATTAGTATGTGAGTAACTGTCCATATAAATTAGTTATAAAATATATTATGTCCAAAAAAAACTTGCATTTTCTTTGTTAGGCCGCTTAGTTATCGAACAATCCTTGTATGTAAACAAAATTAATTCAGTAGACAAGTGAGTTTACCACGAATGCTGTCACAAAAAGTAAGGTTGATACGTATGACGTATGTATGTCGATTAGAGTTAGTATATAGTGCATGTGAGGTACTAAAATATGGGATATTTAAGTGTTGGATATCATCATAAACGTTTGTAAATGTATGAAAATATATTTTATGAAGAGAACTGACAAGTGTATAAAAAATAAAAACCATGATAAATATAAACAAATTCCTGGCAACCGAAGTATCCAACGAGGAAATGAATTTAATCTTTTGTGTTTTGCTAGAGTGACCGGTGTTTGACAAATATGGAACAATGAACGATAAGTAGAATGTGTAAATCACTACAGACCGTCTTTATAGAAACAGTTAAATATTAGGTATGCATGCATTCAAAAATTCAATAAAAAAATAGTTATATTTTACAATCTTATTTTCGACCTAAACTATAAGGATACAAAGGTCAAATTTATTAGTTTCCATTTCAGAATAATTGTAATTACTCGATGTATGGCAGGGTTGTAAACATTCAGACTTGAGTCACGGAGTGCTATCTACATCTGTTTGGATTTAAATCGGGTAAAAATACCACTGATACTATGTTTTCTATTCTAGAAAAATTATACCTCAATTTAAATGATAACAAGGTAGCTGCTGCAGTATTCTGTGATTTATCCAAATTTTGACTGTGTAAATCACAGAATATTGCTGAGAAAACTAGAAAAATATGAATTCCGAGGAATAGCTCTAAAGTGGTTCCAGTCTTATTTGGAGACTAGAGTACAAAAAGTTTCTTTCAATAAACAAACATCAATGCTTTCTCTGATTCATTGTGGGATTCCCCAAGGATCCGTTCTGGGACCGGCTTTATTCCTAATGTATGTTAATGATATTATTAATGTCAATATTAATGGATACTTCACCATATTTGCAGATACTCTGAGAGAGTGAGAATATTGAAGAGTTGTCTAATGCTATTAACAGACATTATTAAGATCAAACAATGGTGTAATTCAACTTATTTATCTCTTAATATATTAAAAACAAATATAGTCTCATTCAGTGGCGATATCGCTATAAATTCAGTTGGACAGCAACAAATTTGCAAAAAAAAATCCGAAAATAAATTCTTAGGCCCATTCACTGACCAGAAATTAAAATTTGAAATCCACGTTAATAGTTTGTATAAGAAGCTGTCCTCTGGATGTTTTGCAGTAAGAACTGTTGCATACAACTTAGATATTTC
Organism: Psylliodes chrysocephalus; assembly: GCA_927349885.1. Lineage (NCBI taxonomy): Eukaryota > Metazoa > Arthropoda > Insecta > Coleoptera > Chrysomelidae > Psylliodes > Psylliodes chrysocephalus. The sequence continues at coordinate 105,495 of OV651819.1, forward strand.
GGTTGCAGGGAGGGTATACTTTTCATTGGTAGAATCTCATCTGCGATATGCCAGGGGAACATGTTCTTCCGAGTTGTTTACTAGTCATTGACTTGCAGAAGAGGGCCATAAGACATAATAATATGTGCAAAGTTGATGCTAGTGTCTCTTGTAAGCTATTATTTATTAAGCGCAATATACTAACACTCACTTGTCTGTTTATTTTAGAAACGGTACTTTTAGTTTTTAAAAAATATAAATGTAACATTATTACCTCCAGCAAACTGGAAGAACCTTTTACCTTCCCTTGCCTATATCCACTTCCGGCTTGATATATAGTTCTATTGTGTATAGCGGGAAGAAGATATTTAACCACCTGCCAATTAATATAAGAAGTGCTGACTCATTAAAAATATTTAAAAAGCAAGTTAAGAAACTTTTGCTCGAAAAGGCCTACTACAAATTGGATGAATTTTTCTGTGATTGGTTGAATTAAGTAGCTCATTTTTATTTATGTGTATATTATATATTTGTCAATTGTCATATTTGTACTTAATGTGCATATACATTTTTGTTCTTTATATTATATTTTATGACTTGACATTAGAATTTTAAAAAAATTTTAAAAACAAAAAATTTCATTTATGAAATATTTGTTTGTTTCTTTTCTTTGAATTTTATTTTTTTACTTTTGTTTTTAGCTTTCTTAGACTATTATGTTATCTATCTTTGTTAATAAGGATGTAATTAATTCTTCAACAATAAAAAAAATTTGATTTGAGTATTTTAACATCATCGCTATGATGTGATTTCTGTTCTTGCTTAAAGAATATTCAACAATTGGAGGTTTACAAAAAAAAATACTTACAGTATAATGAATGAGATCAACCAGAAATGAATATGGATCATGTTCGGTAGCAGGTAGACTAGTCAGAATGTTTGTAATATCTTGATTTCCTCTAAACAAATTTTTTGAAACCATCGAAACATCAGCTAGCTTATGCAAATTGCGAGATATTTGGTTATATCTATAAAGCCTGAAAACACAATAAAAACACGTCGATATGATCAGTTTTGTATTCACCCTTGTTGCACAAACTATATAGGAAATGTTGACTTGACAAGGACGAAATTTAATTATAAAATCTGTTATTTAATTATAAAATAAAATATATTGTTGTTTTTATGTTAACTATACATTATTTATAAGGGGTGGATCAAAGAGAATTATTTATACAAGGTGGATCAAAGAGAATAACGGACGTATCTGTGAAAAAATGCTTGTCATTTTTGAACAGATACTTTTACATAAAGCAATTGAAACAACTTTCTAGTCTCTTCAGTTGTATTGTATCTTGTTTAGTTTTCAAAAAAAAAATTGTCTCTATGCATGCTTCTAGGAAAAAAATAAAAGTGATAAATTTTAATAAAACTATCAAGAGGAGCCATTTTTAAAAATGAGGATAATTTTTTTTACTAAAATAATAATTATTAAATTACAATTGTTTTTTATATAAATATTGTATTTTTCCAAAAAAATAGAACATTTTGTTGTAATATATTGCTAGTTTGCGATTTGCAATTCATTTTTTTTTAAATTGAACTTAGGTATACAGAATTAACAAAAATCATTTACTAATATTTTATAACATTTGCTAAACGGTTTAATCTATTATCTGTTATTTATGAAGGAATTATTTTAAGATCAGCATGCAATCTATCTTATGGACCAGCAGGGTTATTCTACTAAATTTATAGCCCGGCTACAAGTTGGATTTTGGCTTGAACTTTATATATTCCTACTTCAAAATCCAACTTGTAGCCGGGCTATAAACTTGTAGCCGGGCTATAAATTTAGTAGAATAACCCTGCAGGTGTACACTGGAAGTTTCTGGCCACGTGGGGTAGCAGTCTACAGTTATGACTTTAGAAAAGAAGAAAACAGATATAAGAACAACCAGGCAGCAAAAGCAAACCTACTAGATGAAAATTTTCTGGATGCCAATCAAAAGCCAGTCACAACATAATCCAAACAGGAAAATATGACAACAAAAACACCAAGACTGAAGAAATCAGAATTAATGAAGAACATCCGTCAAAAAAACATGGTAACAAAAACTTCATACTAATGCATTTCAATCTACAAGATATACAGAAAAAAATTTGTGAGCTAGAACAAATTTTAAAAAAGAATAAAGTAGATATACCGTGAGCACCATAAGTCTTACCCCCCCCTATCTAACTCGTTACTGGAGTCTTGTTAGGAAAATCGCCGAGACACGTCGATTTTTGATTTCTACAGTGTACATTTTTATATGAATAGTTTACCCTTAATTTCATCCCTTACTGGAGGGGAGTAACCCTTTCGAAAAATTTAAATGGCATGGGGTGGTGAGTGATAGCTCATTTGAAAGAGGGTTTTATTCTCTATTCAACCGTGTAAAAAAATTTGAAATTTGCTTCATTAATCATTCTCGACTAATTGTTGTTTCAGAATAACGGAAATTAACGTAGCGCACTCATCCTTAGAATTAAAATTCGGCCCTGCATGATTTCGGTTTTGGTTCAGACGTGAAGTAAGACTTTTTGCCATTAGAAGGTCACTATTAGTTTAGTTGCTGTCCTATTTTGTGAGGTTTTGTTATTTTTAAACATTAATAAATCAACACGTAATGAAGCAAATTTAATTTTTTTTTTCACGGTTGAATAGAGAATAAAACCCCCTTTCAAATGAGCTATCACTCACCACCCCATGCCATTTAAATTTTTCGAAAGGGTTGTTCCCCTCCAGTAAGGGATGAAATTAAGGGTAAACTAATCATACAAAAATGTACATTGTAGAAAACAAAAATCGACCTGTCTCGGCGATTTTCCTAACAAGACTCCAGTAACGAGTAGTTAGAGGGGTAAGACTTATGATGCTCACTGTATGTTGTTTTTCAGAAAATTGGCTAAACGCTAATGAAATTGATATGTTAGAGCATTGTGATTATTCTTTGATAACTAAGTATTGTAGGACACAATACCAAAGGGGTGGAGTCTCTATTTATGTAAAAAGTAGTATGTTAATAGAACCTGTATACTGCAATTTTACTATTGAGAAATTATCGAAATAAATGTTTGTAAATTTATCTTTAAAAATAAGAACATTTTTATCATGTTACCACCCAAATCAGATTTCAAATTGTTTACTGATAGGTTACAAGACCTTTTGCGTTTTTACTATTTGGCCTGTACAACACTGTTACAAAACCAACACAGGTCAACAGTTTTAGCTCAACTTTAGTTGATCCACTTTTTACAAATATTGAATATAAAAATGTTATTGTACAAAATAGTTTCCTATCAGATCATTCACTACAACTCTGTGAATTCCACTTGCAAATAACAAATCAGATAGAAACTACACAATCTTTTGATAGGGATTTAAGTGACAGTAACAAGCTTAATCTTTAAAAATATAATTATTACCCAGTGATGGGAAGACATGTATAACTCATCTGAGTTCAATAACAATTTAACAGTTTTTATTAGACTTTTGTACCATTTCAATAACGCTTTTACATTTAAAAAAGTAAAACCTAAACGACACAAAAATAATTTTTATAACGTGGAACTAAGTGCACTGCATGAGATGCTGTGTGAATTACATAGTATATTCATAACTAGTAATAATGATACTATTAGGGATAGATATAAAAAAACTCAAAATAATTTATGAAAATAAAGTAAAATCAGCAAAACTTTCCTATAATAATAAAAGGGCTATTAATGCAAAAAAATTCAACAAAAGAATGTTGGAGAATTGTAAACAAGACAAAAGGAAAATCAGTAAAAAATTATCCATCAAGATGCTAAATTGCTTTTAATAATCAGTTTAAAAAATATTTTTGAAGAAAAAATGGTACGCAACTGCTTTTTCTAAAAACCAAAATTATTACTCTAATAATAAATATTTAATAATGTAAAATTAATGTCAACTTTATTGTTTTTGTGAAAAGAAACGTCAAAGATTATGACGCTTTCCCAGCTTACTAATTTTTTATTTCATTTGCTTTAAGAGGTCACTTAATGTGCTTACCGTGTTGGCGTACCTTTTTTTTTTTTCAAAAATATTCAATTCAAACCCCGCACGGACCTCACTGGTAAAAATAAAGAACGTCAAAAAAATGTTCCTTAATGATTAGAAAGTGTGTACAAAATTTCATAAAAATATCTAGAGTAATAAGAAAATTATGATAAAATAGTTATTTTTTTCTTAAAACTGTAACACCCTCTTGCTCAATGATTAAGAGGTTTACAACATTATGTTTTCTTCTTAAAATCGCCCATGGATTCACACTCAATTAACAAACATCCTGTACAATGAACAAGGGTTCAAGAATTGACCCTTGAGGGATTCAATTCTCCACTAATAAAAAATCTAAAATTTAGTTACTAAATGAGACCACTTACAATCTATTAGAAATTGTTTTGCTGTAATCTAACAGAATTATAACCATAATTTGACTAATATTAATAAAATAATTATGTTGAAATACCTAGTTGATGCAGATGTTATCTGTGAGTTGACGTATATAGCATTTACAGACAACATGGCGTTTTTATGGTAAAGTTCTTGAATGAGTTTGCGATTTTGCGAATCGTAAATATAAAAATAGTGCTCCAAAAACTGATCGACTAACTCTTTACCATCATCATTACATAAAAAGACTTTCTTGGAAACGGGCAAAGATCCAATTCTGATTGGAATACCATCCTAAAATTAAAAAAGATAAATACATGTTGAAAAGACTTGTTTATGGGTATTACCAATGTCACCAAATCTTTAACTAAGCTCGTTACTCCTTGTATATATTCAGCCTCTGTAACTTTTTCACATAGGGGATTCCCGTCTAAATATAAATCTTTCAATTTGAATAGTTTCAGTTCATTCAGGCGAACAAAGCTTTCCAGCTACAATAGAATTTTAATAAAAAAAGGCTTCATTGATTTAAAATAAAATAAAAATGTATAAGAACATTCATTGGCTTACCAAATTATTCCTCAAGTCCAAAGATTTAACTGGAGAAGTTAATTTACTGATTGATTCTAAAGGGTTCAGTAATTTAATTTTATTATTGGACATTATATAGTTTTCTGGCAAAGGAACTAATGATTTTGTTAAGTGCAAAACAAAAAACATAATTTTTGGTTGGGAAAGAGCACAGAATTCTGTTAAATCTGAAAAACATTGAAATTAATAATATTTAGATATAGTTGTTATTCTATTGGATGCTTATGAGTGAGAATAGAACAACTTAGTTCATAAGTGCCTAATTAAAGTAATAAATGAAGGTTTATTTAAATTATTTGTTTTTATTTAAAATACGATTAAAATTTGAAAATAAAATTATAAAATTATTTACCAGGGTCTTCATAAAAATTGGACAAATCCAACGTTCTTGTAGTCATGTCATATCTTTTTGATAAAACCTTCAATATGTTTTTTTGTACATCTATTTTAAATTCTCCTGTTGTTGCAAATTTAAGGATTATTGATATTTTATACTGAAAATCAATATTAGAAATTATTTTTCATTTAAAAGTAAATGGGGATTTTTAATATAAGAAAATATATTGTCACGCTTTAGATAAACTCATTTTTCCTAACACATCAAAATGTAATATTTAAATAACACCCTGTACATAAAACCTTGTGAATAAGTTTAAGTTGCAATCATATACATAGTTAATTATCTAATAATTATTTAACATTAGTCTAATAACAATAAACTAAGCAAAATATTTTTGGCAAGGTGTGCCTGACATCGATTGGTGTCACAAGTCAAAAACATTCTGATAAAATAAAAAATAGACATGTAAAGATTATATGCGGAAGGGAGTAACAAACATAAACAAGAATGGCATAAAGTTTCGCATCGTAAAAGGAAAATACAAGTTGGAGTATCAACAGAACTTGATAGTGGCGAAAATGTTTTTCTTGGTACTACCAAAAATAATAAAAGAAGAAAGTTTGGCTATTTATCTTTAGAGTTAAAGATGCTGTTACTGATCACATCTATTAAGATAATCTGCATCACTGAGCACTGGTTAAACAATCATGAAAAAGATTGTTATAATTTAATGAATTATAGAATGGCTAGCAGTTTTTGTCGAAGCATGTATAAAAATGGAGGTTCATGTATATATGTGCATAAATCTCCTCAGTGGAGAAAGTGTGTGAACTTGCAGCTTGCTATGTAAAACAAAAGAATATTACAATAATCTCAATTTACCATAATTTGAGCCATTTTATGGACATATTGGGCAATGTTCTTGAGCTGGCTTATAACTTCAAGAAATCTTCTAAAAGTAAATTACTTATAACAGGAGATTTCAATGTAAATTTTTTAGATCCAAATGACCAAAATGCCTCTAATATTAAAAATCTTTTTTTTATGCTACAATCTGCATTAAGCAGTTCACCAAAATACTAGATACAATAAATGTTTAGATAATTTTTTTATAAATTTTGACATTATAACTGTATCTGTAATTGAAATGGGTGTCTCAGATCATAGAAGACAGTAGAAACTCAAGAAACATCTGAAATAAAAAACAACTTAACTTGTATTAGAAATTATTATTCACACAACAATATTGAACTATTTCTGAACTATTTAAATTCTGAAAAATGGCTAGAAGTTTATGATGCATATTTGGCGAAAGATAAATATAATACTTTTATTACAATCTTCGGTTCATATTACAATATATGTTTTAAATCCAAACCTCAAATGCAGAATAAAAGGCAGGGCTCTTATTGGGTTTCTTCCACAATTACCGAGGCAAAAAATAATTTGCTGTTTTTGCATGAATGGCAAAAACAGCATCCTAGTACTCAAAATATTCAAATATATAAAGATTATAAATTAACATATTTAAAAATTTTGGGAGCAGCGAAACATGATTTTTGCAATAATAATTATATATTAAATTCTGATAATAAGACTTTGTGGAATATTATTAACAAAGAAATTGGTCAAAATAAAACAAATATAAAGCCAGAAAATTTAACTCCTGAAGATTTTAATAATTTTTTTATTAATAATGCGGAAAACATAATTCAGAATCTAGAGAAACAAGATATACATGCTACTTCCTTTATAAATATACCACAATTAAAAAATTCAATGTTTTTTCAGCCAGTTACCCAAACCAATATAGAATCAATTGTAAAAAATTGAAAAAATAAAAGAACAGAGGATATTGATGGATTTAATGTATTTATAATGAAAAAATGTATTTCTTTTTTGTTTAAACCTTTAACTATAATTATAAATGCTTGTCTAACTGAAGGAATATTTCCTGATAGCATGAAAATTGCAACTTCAGACAAATGCCTGTACTTTCCATATTCTCCAAAATCTTGGAAAAAATTATGTATAATAATCTAATATCATATTTAAATTCTTCCGACATACTCACGCCATTCCAGTATGGTTTTAGAAGGGGGCGATCTACAATAGATGCAGTATTATCTTTAGTACAATATATAGAAAATTGTTTTGAAAAAGCTGAAAACTGTTTAGGTGTATTTACAGATCTAAGCTCTGCTTTTGACTGTGTGGATCATTCAATTCTATTATCAAAACTGGAGAGGTATGGAGTAGGAGGGATTTGTTTACAGCTTTTTGAATCTAATTTAACTGACAGATGTCAGTCATCATCGAAATTTGCAAAAGTTCATTGATGCATATCAGGAGAGGTGTCCCTCAGGGCTCAATTTTAGGTCCATTACTCTTTTTGATATACATTAATGATTTTCCTGACCATATGCATTTTGAAAACCTTATCACATGTATATTTGCTGATGATACTTCTTTTTGTATTAATACTAAAAGAGGAACAGATCATGATCAGGTTTACTCTAATGTCATGATTCAGGCAAAGAGGTGGTTTTCTGTAAACGACCTGTTTTTAAATGACCAATTATTTACAGTAAATAGTGAACAAGTTAATAACAATTCTGTTAAAACACTTGGCATTCAAAATGATCCACATCTCAGATGGACAGATCATATTGAAGCACTTTGTTCCAAATTATCACGAGCAGTTTTTGTTATCAGGAAAATACGCCAAATATGAGGTCAAGATGCAGCAATTACTGCTTACTATGCTCTATTTCATAGTCATTTGACATACAGGACAATATGTTGGGGCAATGCTGCTGACACACATATCTCAAAAGTCTTTATTTTGCAAAAATCAGCCATAAGAGCCATAACACATGCTTCTTAGCAAGCCAGTTGTTGACCAGTATTCCCAGAACTTAAAATTATGACACTCTATGCAGTAATAATCTATCAAAACCTTCTATTTGTAAGAAATAATATTAACACATTTTTTCCCACTCAGATATCTATAACTATAATACAAGGCACAAAGATAACTTAGTCCCTATCCAGTATAGACTGCAAAGGACAAAGAAATATTATATTGAGCTATACAATATACTACCACTTAATTTTATAAATCAGCCTATAGATAAATTTAAACATGCATTAAAACAAATGTTATCCAATAATTGCCTATATAGCTTAGAGGAATTTAAATCAATACAGATGGAGGATAGAGGCTGTCACTGTGGCTTCTGAGTGATTCAGTGAACTATGTTGTAAATGTTTGTAAATTTCAATTTTATATTTTTATATTATTATATTTAGGTAAATTTTATTATATATACTTTTAATTGTAATTTGACGAGCCATAAAAATGTAATATTTTCTCAGGTAAATAAAGATATTGTATTGTATAACTATAAATAAAAATAATCATAAATACCGGAATTGTACTCTTAGGAGCTGGAACAACCAAATTATCTTTGCAAAGCTTTTGTATGGCTGGGCCACAATTTCTTGCAAGAAAACAGGACCCATTCTTATCTTTCCAATAAGAAACGGGTATTAAATCTAGAGGATGTACTTTGTCTAAAATAGCTTGTAACACCTCATTGCGTGAATGATTTTCACTATTGTGTACCTACAAAAAATAATTAAACTTTAAACAAAAATAAATACCTTCACCTAAGTAACTTACAACACATAAAAAATCTTTACCTACTACAATTAATAAGCAATAATCTTTAATATTAAAAACATTTCATATACCTATAGGACTTAAAAAACTAAGGAATGGAGTTTGTATTTTTGTTGTATTAAACTGAATTTATATTTAAAATGTTTGACAAAATCAGGGAGTATTATCAATTTTTATATCTACAAAAAGTGTCTTTGAATTCTGTAGATTAGCTAGTAAATAAATATTAAGTAATGTTAAAATACTTACAATAAACTTATGCCAACAATTAACATCGTTTAGTAGATTTGTATTTTTGAAAATAATGCCGTGTGGTAAAGAATGTTCAGTCACTAAGACCGATTCGGTGTTAGGTTGCATAAGTTGTACTTGTACCTTCATGGTTTGCATTTTAGAATTTTAAAGGCTTCAAATATATTCGGTTCAGCTTTCTAATATCTGGCTGGACAACTGGCAATTATTCTACGAATCCAATATATTAATGCCTCCACAAAATAAAATATCCTATACTTATGATTGTTGTTATATTAATTTACCAATCGGCTTTGAATGTCAACAACATGTAAACATTAAACAATCTAACTATCTGTCATATATTATGACATTTGAGTTGACGCGTTGACGGTCCTAAGAGCGCGTTCAGAAAACACGCCCCGACCGAAAAGAGTGTGATCAATTTGCTCGGCTATATCTATGTGCTGCGTTTGAGAATCCACATCGGATGCATTTTTTACATCTCGAGCGTTTTTTTATCCACATCGGACACATCTGTCCCATTACATTTACGTATACTGCATCACGTGATCAAAGATTTTTTACATCTCAGATGCATCCGATGTGGATTCTCAAACGCAGCAATGGTCTAGGCAAATGATCTAACCGATCTAACTAAGAAAATTAGTCTACTCCGATGTAAAATTATCTGAACGCGTTCCAGAGATGTATACAGGCCGGTTTTATATGCTGCGTTTGAGAATCCACATCGGATGCATCTGAGATGTAAAAAATCTTTGATCACGTGATGCAGTATACGTAAATGTAATGGGACAGATGTGTCCGATGTGGATAAAAAAACGCTCGAGATGTAAAAAATGCATCCGATGTGGATTCTCAAACGCAGCAATTGATGTTCTTTGGACCTTTTCTATTACTAATTTTTTTGTATAAGTATCTAACTACGGGTCCATAACACTTTAGTGTCACAAAAAATAAGCCATTTAGAAAAAAAATAGAACCATTTTGAATGTAGTAGAGACTAATTCTTTACAAAAAAGTGCGGATTTTTTCAAAATATAACCATTTTTTTTTAACCTCAATTTTTTTATTTTTTGGAACATGAGTGAATTGTTCGCCGAGTTCAAGTAAGAATTTTGCAAAAATTTGTCAACACCCAAAAATAACTAGTTTCTATAGTAAATTTTCGCAAAAAAAAAATAGAAAAACAGCATTTTTCGAGAAAAATATAATGAAAAATTGAAGTGATCTAAAACTATATATTTTGTTGTTTGGAAAAATGCAGTATGTTTACCTATAGAGAAACAATTTAAAAAAAAAATATTTTTCGTCATGAAACATTTTTTCCATATTTGCACAAGAAAACATCACTAACAAAAAAATTGAATTTTTGTCATTATGGATATATCAAAATAATTAAAAAAAAAATGTAACCGAACCCACGTAAAAATTAATTGAATGTCGCCTGTAATGAAAACATAATTTTTAAAATAATTTGCTTCCCGGCCAACTGACACAGATCAAAGAATATACGTTCTTGCTTCTCAGCTTAATATCGCTACCAAACAAACCTAAGTTGCCTTATCTATTGATTGTTGCAGTAAACACAACATAAAATTTAGAAATATTTATTGATTTAAAATGCAATATGCTCATAAATAGTTTTTAATAAATAATCAAAAAAACACTATGTAAAATATAAAAACACAAATAAAATTGCGATAAATAAAATCAAATTCTCGACAAACGCACAAGAGAGCATGCGCGAATCTAAATTACTACGCTTTTATCAAGTAATAGGTAGTTTTCAACATCCGCAATAAAAAATAGTTCCAACTTGGAAAGGCCATATTTTTGAATTTTGACTATAATCCGCAATTTTTTTTCCAAAAATCAAGAAATATCTATCTGTAGTTTTATTTAAAACATATGTCAAATCTGTAATTTTGTGACACTAAAGTGATATGTCACCCTAACTACAATTACAAATAAGGTTTAAATTCATCATTGACCTATTTCTGCTTATGATTGTGATAGCAAACCTTTTGAAAACTCCCTTGCAATCTGCATTCCATAGCGCATATTCAATTTAAAATTGTACCCTTTGTAAATCCAATTTAATTGCATAATATTTGTTTGTAGTCATTTTTGCAATATCTTATTATTAAAAAATATTTGTAACATGGGTGTTTATACCACTTGTGAATATTACAGATCCGTACGTGGTTCATACATCCTGAGAAAAATAAAAAGAGAAGGTTTGAATAAATTCTGTGTACACAAATTTTAGAGTTCTGTTAAAAATTGTGTATTTTAACGGATTCCCTTAAGTGGCAGGAGAACATTTGACATTACATTTAAGATTTATTTGAACTAGTTTGAAAACATAACCATATAAATCCTCAATTTTCAATTCAAACCCGTAAAAATTGAAGGCGAATTTTAACATACCGTTAAAAATTATTGTTATTTGCGGACTATTTTATAGGAATCCGTTTAAATAATGACAGAAGTAAGTTAGTGAATACGAAAATATTTTTAAAGGCCGCCAATATTTTAACGGCCGTTAAAATATAAAGGAATTGATACAGAATAGACCCCATTTTTCGGAACGTAACAGCTGTAATTCGTTGAATTGCGAACGCAGCTTGTCAATTAGTGACAAGTGACATTTTACCAACGTAACTGACAGATGTGGATATATAGTTGTCAAAATTAGGAATAAGAAATGTTCATGTTTTCCACATAAAAAAAAACGATTTTGATTCAGACTTTTCTATATATAATGACAAAGAAGGTAAGGCTGTCTGTCTGGTATTTTTAAATAATTGTCTACATATAATATATTTAATATTTTGAGCTAACCAATATCTACAAATGTTATTTATTTATTTATTGTGAGTGGTATTTTTGTCATTATTTTTTTAGGGAAAAGCGGTAATTTAATGATAATAAACTGAGTTTATTTGTTTTCTGAAACTGCTTTTCGTAAACAATCACGGAAATAGTTAGAAACATGCCTGCAGCTACTTTAGGTAGCATTTCACATCCTAATAATGAAGATTGTGGCATTCGAGACGTATGGGCTCATAATTTAGAAGACGAATTCCGAACTATAAGGCAAATAGTTCAGAAATATCAATATGTTGCAATGGACACCGAATTCCCAGGCGTTGTGGCAAGGCCCATAGGAGAGTTTAGAAGTTCTGCTGATTACCAATACCAAATGCTAAGGTGCAATGTAGACTTATTGAGGATAATTCAACTAGGCCTTACATTTTTGGATGACAACGGAAAGACACCTGGTGGGGCTTATACTACATGGCAGTTCAATTTTAAATTTAATCTCCAGTAAGTAAAAAGGGGTTTAAAATATTCAGTAGATATATAATTAGTATTTCATAAAAACATTCCTAATAAGAGACCAACAATAACATTGATTTCAATAAAAACTTACATTTACATCAAATAATAATAATAATATCTATAAATAATAAATATAAAAAAGTATTAAAATGTATTCTCAGTATTCTCTAGTAGGCACAAACAGGAATAATGAAAACTATCCAATTAAGTTGTGTCTTATAGGTTCCCTTGTCAAAACATCCCTTAGAATCGACCCCTTACATTAATGTTTCAAATTGCAACCCCATGCTCTTTTTAATATGATAATTTTTCATCCTTTCCCCACTTACATTTATATCCTATATAATTAATAAATATATAAAGATTTAAAAACTAATACCTATAAAAAATAAAATTAACTGTATCTAAGTAGTACAAACATTTTTTTTAAAGAATGTATTTGCCCATTTTGCCTCAAACACTGAAAAGTTTATGTAGGAATCCTTTTTCCTTAACTGAGATAGAACAGAACAGATTAAATCCTAAGAAACAATCTTACAACTTTGCTACATATGAAAGTAGGGACAAAATGTATTAAAGTTTAAATTACTTGACCTTCTTTCTCAATTTTAACTACCTGGTGAATATTTTTAAGAGGCAAACATTTGGTAGGGTCATATATTTTTGATATGTTTTATTATGGAACCATATATAGTTCTTTTTCATAGGATAATTATGTTCTAGAAGTAGATTTTTTGTATTTTTTTTAGGGAAGACATGTATGCACAAGACAGTATTGACTTGCTGCAAAATTCAGGAATTCAATTCAAGAAGCATGAGGATGAGGGTATAGAACCTCTAGAATTTGCGGAATTGCTGATGTCTTCTGGTATTGTTCTTATGGAAAATATAAAATGGTTGTCTTTTCATTCTGGCTACGATTTTGGATATCTTATAAAACTATTGACTGACAACAACCTTCCACAAGATGAAACTGAGTTTTTCGATTTATTAAAATTATATTTTCCCACAATATATGATGTTAAAGTAAGATTTTTATTGTCGATTTTAATAATTCCGGCATAATTTATCATATTTGTTGCTTTTTTAGTATCTAATGAAATCATGTAAAAATTTAAAAGGTGGTCTTCAAGAAGTAGCTGAACAACTCGAATTAGAAAGGATTGGACCACAGCATCAGGCAGGATCTGATTCACTTTTAACAGGAATGGCATTTTTTAAAATGAAAGAGGTGATTATTAAATAAAATATTTTCGTATTTTTTTGTAGATTTTTAACTAACTTTTCTATATTTTACTACTTTCTGAGTACCCTTTTTTTGTATAAAGTGAATTTTGAATAATCTGTTTCCAGTATAAATTGGAAAAATCTTTAATTTAAACGTAATTTTCCAAATGCTGCTCATTAAATATTTTATTTCTGCTGCTTGATTATCCTTGGGTCAATATTAAAATACTCCTCTCTCTCTTTCTAAACCTTTTTGAATTACTTTGGTAATTAAATTTAAATATTTTTTAGATGTTTTTTGAAGATACGATCGATGATTCCAAATTTTCCGGCCACCTATATGGACTCGGAACATCTTTCACGGTGAACGGCACCACAAACAACTATGCAAACGATAATGGCGACACGACAAACTCTTCATGAAACCCGTTTGCGCTCTGTCTATTAAAAATAATGAATATAAGGTGGAAAAATTTAATGTGACCCATTTTCTTGAAAACAAAAAATATATGAATATTTATATATACTGGACTATGTTGTCGTGATAGATATTAGGTTTTTTATGTTTTAAATAAGGATTTAAACTCATGCCTTTTTGAAAAATTAAATCTAGTTATTTAATAAAAGTGACTTTTTCTTTTTTTTTATCAAAGCCTTGGATAAATTATTTATAACCCCCTTTTCACTTGCGAGAAAAAATCTCAAAAACATGAGAATGCGTTGACTGAACGTGCATGGCCTCCTATAACTCAAAAAACTTCAGGAAACCGGCGGGAAATACTTTCAAATAACACGTTACCTGCCACACAAGGATGTCGTTCGACTTGATTATAATTTATTTATTTGTTTACAGTACACTACAGATACATGAAGCTCTAAATGGTACATTTAAAATATCAATTAAAAAGAAATTAATAAAATTGTCATTGTATAAAATGAAGTCAATAGTGTAATGAAAGTTGACGCTTTAAAGAAAACAAACCAGTATTAAAAATGTCATAATTTGAATAATACTTATTGTAATTGGACATCAGTTGGTCTATAAATAAATTCTGTCCATAGTTAGTTCTACGAGTATTTACATAAAATAGTTTAATCTGCCTAATAAGTCTGGCAGGAACAAGGAATCTAATAAAATGTACCAGGCTGTCAGTATCAATCAAACCGTTCAATAACTTATACAGGAAAACAAGCGATACTTCTTGACGTCTGTATTTCAAACTCTCTACACACAACATAATTTTGGTTTGGTAAACTATTTTGCGATGGAAGCCTATGTTTATATAGTAGATACTTCGAAAATTTATTTTGCACTCTTTCTAATTTATCAATATGACAATAATTGTAGTCAGGTGCCCAAATCACTGAGCAGTATTCTAAAATGCTTCTAACTAAGCAGTTGTAGAGACTCTTAAATGTTTAGAGGAGGATAAACTAAATATATACATTTTCCACATACATCTACCTCGAAACATTTTTCTATAGATATTCATTTTAGAAAAATCATGTATAAACAAAAATTATAGAGATCGATATCGCAAACGACTTTTATTTCAACAATTTTCATAAAAATCAGAATTTTGCACATTTTGTCAAATTTCTCGAATACAGACCATTTCAGGAAATTTTTACATAAAGCAAAAATTATAGATAATATTATTAGAAGTAACTTTTATTTGAACAATTTTTTTCTCCAAACATAAATAACAGATATATTCCATAAAATATAAAAACGGCCTACCATAAAGTACCCCCCCAGATGTTCAGACTTTGTCCAAAATCTAATCATTTCACGTCAGGCCGAAATAAAACTTAAGTTTAAAATTTAATGTTTTTTTCTTTATCCGTTTTTGAGTTTTCTTCAAATTTCGAAATTTACACATTTTCTCAAATATCTCGAATACGGTCCATTTTAGAAAAATTATGTATGGAATAAAAATTATAGAGAATTATATTACAAACAACTTTTGTTTGAACAATTTTTATAAAAAAATATTTTTTTACATTTTGTCAATTTTCTTGAATACGGACCATTTTAGGAAAATTTTGTATAGAACAAAAATTATAGATAATATAAGAAGTAACTTTTATTTAAACGTAAATAACAGATATATTCCATAAAATATAAAAATGATCACCTATAAAGTACCCCCCCAGATGTTCCGACTCTGCCCAACATCTAATCAGCTCATTGGACGCTGGAACAAAGCTTAAGTTTAAAATTTGGTGTTTTTCTGTGTATCGGTTCATGAGTTATGCGACACACACACAGACAACATCGCGAAAATAGTCAAAACGGATTCAGGGGACCTTAAAACATAAAAATCCGTCGAAAACTCGAGGTCGAAAAAAATCATGATTCCTATACTTTCCTTATATCTGTATACAGATAGGAAAGTAAAAAGGGGCAGCCAAATATTCTGTGGACAGGGATGTGTTATGACAAATCAACACGTCACACTACCTACTCGTGAAAACAACTTTGTGTGACGACCAATAAGATTTTTAAAAGCCTAATGTAGTACCTACTATCTACGCTCTCGGTTTACTTTTTTGTACATTTGGTGCCGCCACTAGTCATGCTTTATATTTACTTACTATGTTTGTTACTGACTTACACACTATAATCGGTGAAATACACTATAATAGGATTTAGTTATGACATTAAAAATTATGAAATAAAACAAGCATTTGTAGTAAAAAAATGTATTATCAAGGTATATATGTACATGAATAAATACACTGGAATAATCCATATAACCACAATACTATAAATTAAAAATTTGAGTATTGATAAATATTGAATAATTGAATGTAAAAATAAAAAATAACAATAAAATCCATATTAAATAATATAAAGTATTAATAATAAAAATTTGTTAAAATTGCAACAAAATAATAATAAAACGAAATTTGGTACAGTTTGGTATACATAATACAGTGTGTAAAAAAGTAAAGTAACTTACTAATATTTTAATTTCTGATACGTTTTATAAAAAAAAAGGTTTTATGAACTAAACGAATTTTATGTGTACCAAAATAATGATATATTTTTCAGTTTTTCGTACTTTATTAAATCAATTAAATACAACCGCTAAAACCTTATTAGTTCGAATACAGAGTATACCATTTAAAAAATATCTGTTTTTTTGAAGTAATTGTACACCCGGTATATTTATAATTGACTTATACTGATAACTTGATTTATTTCATAAAACTTTTCTCCAAGAACATTTTAGAAATCGAAATATTACTTTTTTGTCCACACTGTATATCTCCATTTGAAAAATTGATCCATCGAAACAATTTGTTCTCTGCAAACGATGCAATTTTTAAAATGGCGCATGAGGTTCCTGATAAAAATAAATGTCAAATTAACATCACAAAAGTCTGATCACAGAATAAAAATATATTTGAAAAAAAAAAATATATATAGTGGTTACCAAATTTTCTATCACAATTCGAATAAATGACTTAATAATTCTGCCATTTAGGGCTCTAGCATTTAGATGTATGCCTACATTCACCATTAATTTTATTTATTATATTTTTTTACCGAAAATTGGTATATAAAATGTGTCTACTTGAGTTGAAACTATAAATATGCGATAATATTTATATATCGTAAAAATGAAGTTTTATGCTTTTTAAACTTTTTTCTGCAGTCGGATTAAAAATTTGAATCTACAAAAAAACTCTAAAATATTTTGTGACATACCTCGTATATCACTGTTTTTTAATGGTGACTTTCTAATTGAAAATATTTTTTAAGAAAAAAAAAAAATCCAAATTGTCTTTTATTTTTGAGTTATCAACATTACTTTGTTATTTCTTATGGCGACCATTTTGGATTTTTACATATTATTATTATTCTTTAAATTATATTTTAAACGATGTGTCACATACCATCTAAATTATTAAAGGATTACCCTAAAATTATTAAAATAATAACATTCTCCTTAATTTAGCCACACTGCATTAATCTAAAATAGCTTGTGGTACACGAAAGTGAGTTAGTTTAATACCGGATAATATTTTTATTTAAGTAATACCTGATTTAGTTTCAACTCATGAAACACATTGCATATCAACTTTTTTAAATGGCATTTTTGTGTGTTGAAAATACACAAAAGTGCACTTTAGTCTTAAACAATTTTAATATTTTTTGAGCCTCTCCTAGGAGATATTTACATTTTGGCAAGTGCATTTTAAATTTAAAGCTATGCAGAAACTTTGATAAAGAATAAAAGTGTATGAACAACTTTCAAAATTCCTGCTTCGATTTCCAAAAAATGTAATAAATAAAATTTCCTCATTTACAATATATGCTCTAATAATATGCTAAATTATTATAAAAGGTAAGATCACCAGCTCCACTGAAATACTTTTGTTACTCCCTATATTGATATATAGGGTGATTCACGGTGAGATGAGTTCACAATTGTCCGTTTTATGTACTAAAATAGATATTTTATAAAAATCAGCCAAAAATTTCAATTTTTATTTGTTCTACATAATTCCTTTTGCGTGGGTCTACGGATTTTAGATGAAAACATGGTCCTTATTATGTCGAATACTGATTTTAACTGCTATATTGTAATTATTAAAACAATTTCGATAATTAAATCACTTATACAATATGAAACAGCCAAAAAACAAATTTAATTTCTCAATTATTGTGGATATTCATGACAAAAAAATCCCGAAAAAAGTCAATTTTAGATTATAAATATTATAAAAAGCAAGGTGTAAACGTAAAATTGTTACCCCTACATGGAACCCTTTTCAACTGACAGTTGTAACCTCCAAATTTGTAAATATACTTTCGTGTAAGCTAACAGACACTCGTGAATGGGTTCGGGAACTATCTCTACGAAGAATCTTAAAAGCTAGAGAAACCAGCCGAGAAACCGTGATACCAAAAATTTCAGTACTACATACTTCTTTGAGTTAATGTACTGGAATGAGTGCGATGTGACACCGCCTTCTGTTTCAAGAGATTTTACTGATGATAAACTTAGGGAAACCCAAATTCCAGACTTTGATTTTCCGAAGTTCCTTTGCCATACTCAATCCGTGGAGAGATGCGTAAAATTAGTCACAGAATTATCTTCTTTAGTAATTGGTCCAGAATCAAGAGACGGCTTTATTCACTCAAGAATAAAATTAAAAGAAATTATACCAACATTTAAAAGGAAACGACAGTTTAAAATTCAGTAAACGTTTTTCTTTATTACTATGTTTTTTTTGTACTTGATGTGTTAGCTTTTTATATTTGATTTGTAAGCTTTTAGGTTTGATTTGTTAGCTTTCATGTTTGATTTCTTTATGTTCTTTTTACCATTTTTTAAATAAACATGTTGTTATTGTACGTCAATATTTCAAACTTTAACTTTTCACCACCCAAAGGGCTGAAATTGTGGATTTATAAATTTTAAAAAATACAAGAAGTAAGCACAGCAAAACGCAAGTTTTGATAGGTAGGGGGGAATGGGGAGGGTTCAGCCAGTGGATGTTTATTCATTACTTCTTTCCCATTATCTAAGTTCAACAACAAATCGAAGTCGTTTATGAAAGTTAAGTGAAAAGTTGTTTTTGAGGCTAAACAATGTAAGTTTTTTAACAAAATGTATAAAGATTCTTTTTCACATTATTATATTTGGAAATAAATGGATGAATAACATATTAATTCAACAAACTTTCATGTATTGATTAATCTTTAGCTTCTTCTGCTAAATCTTCACTGCATCAATTTTTTTGCAGATGCCTTTTAAATGGAAATTAAAAGGCCTACTGCCTACCAACCCTGAAATTTTGGAAACTACAGTACGGAAAATATGTAGTACTAATGGTAAAATCCGTACAGTCGTCAAAAAATATAATATTGATAGAACGACACTATCTAGATACGTAAATAAATTTAAATCAAACGAACTTGTATCGTTTGTAGCAAACTTTAATTCTTCGCAAATTTTTACTAATCATGAAGAATATTTGCTAGTTCAATATCTGCTCAAATGCGCTGAAAATCACAAAAACATTTCAGCAGCTTGGGAAAAAAATAGAGCAGTAACGCGTGATTTGCTAAGGACAGATTCCACCGTTGTGTTAAACGAAGTTTAAAATGACATTTTTACATTAACAATGTCATTTTAATCTCTGTTTAACACAACGGTGGAATCGGCCCTAAGAGGTTTTATGTCAAAACATGATAACTTATCACTTAGGACACCAGACGCCGCGAGTGTAGGACGTGCTACTGCATTTAATAAACATACCGTGCAGTTATTTTTTGACAATTTAAAGACCATCATGACAAGGGAACAGATTACACCTGATTGCATATATAATTCAGATGAAAGGGGAGTTACAACAGCACATAAGCCTCAAAAAATAATTGCAAAGATAGGGCAGAAGCAGGTGTCAAAGACAACATCGTGTGAAAGAGGATCACTGGTAACAGTTTTATGCACTATAAGTGCGTCTGGTACCACTATTTCCCCATTTTTAATTTTTCCGAGGGTTAGGATCCAGGATTATATGACAAGAGAACTTCCCATTGGTGCCGATGCTGATGGCGTTTGAAAAATATTTATTGCACTTCATCAAGTATTCTCGAGTCAACGAGAATCACAAGTGTCTGCTGATACTCGACAATCATGATAGCCATATTTCCACAAAAAGACTTAACATTTGTAAAGAACATGGAATAATACTACTCACCATTCCACCTCATACTAGCCATAAGTTACAGCCCTTGGACACTAACGGAAATTACAGACCGGCCAGATCCATCTGAAGCTTTACAAGCTACAGAAAATTTACTTTTAGCTGTCCCTAGTACTTCTCAAAATATTCCAAATGCATTTGTAAGCACTGAAGTTATAGTTGCCATTTCCGAAAGCACTTCCACGTAAAAAGAAAGCTGAAAGGAAATGTGGAAAAACACGGATTTTAACGGACACCCCCGAAAAAGACCAAATACAAAAATAATTTGAGGAAAGAGCAAAGAAAAAGGAAGAGCAAAATAAAAAAGAGAGAAAGGGCGAAAAGATTAAAAAAAAATTGGTTTCAGAAGATGAAAAACAGGTGCCCGTTAAACAAAATAAGATTGGGATAGCCATGGAGGAATCTGAACAATCTAACGATTCTTTCAACTTTTCGAGTTCTGATGAGTTAATCGATATCGAGGAACAGATTGAAAAAGAAAATGCTGAAGAGAGCTTTATGAATCAAGAAGTTTGTAAGGATGACTATATTCTTGTACGATTTTCTACCAAAAAAACTTTCCGACATTACGTTGCTAAAGTCATAAATATTAATGGCAACGATTACGACTTATTATGCATGAGACTAAAGCCTCCAGGATACACATTTATTTTTCCCGATGTTGCCGATGAATGTTGCGCACCTAGGGACGCTCTGGTTAAGTTACCAAACCCCTCCTTTACTGGAGGAACAGCAAGGGCACATAGGGCCCTTTCTTTTCCAGTCGATTTTTCCGAATATGAAAATTTATTCTACGTTTTTTTGGCAAATATTTTTATGACTGCTGTATTCTTTTATTTTTTTCAAGTGCCCATGTGTATTTTTTTTTGTTAATTATTATTATTATTGCAGGAAAGGGTTAAACAATTTGTTAACTGTCTTTAATAAATTTGCTTTAACTTGTGACTTTATTGTTACCTACTACTACTACTACTCTTGTCTCAAACCTCCCTACGCTTGCCTCAAACCTTCCTTTGCTTGTCTCAAGCCTCCTTTCATAAAGGAGGTTTGAGACAAGTGCATGTGGTACTTATCAATTATTTTTTTGCTTAAATAACATTTTTTTAAATCAAATAAAAAAAATCTTGCTATTGTGTTAAAAAATTAAAACCAATAGTTAATCAATATGTAAAAACTTTATGCGATTACTAAAACATAACAGAAAACCAGGTCTCTGAAAAAAAAAAGTGGCTCAAACCTCCCCAGTCTCCCCTATTGTAATTTTTATATTTTTGAAAAATATGCTAATTTCGGCCCATCCTAATGCACAATAATTGAGATACCGAATGTATTACATTTGGTTGTTCCATCCTGTATTTCTTTTGTGAACAACAATGAACCCATCTCTGACATAAAATATTTAACCACTACCTTTCTTGTCGAATCACACAGTATGTATTAGAAATTGTTCTAAAATAATCTAAATTAATTATTATGTAAATAAATTGAATTCAAAAAAATTTAGAAGCATTGGTCTACGTCGAAAAGGTCGTTGCAGTATACAGGATTTAAAAAAAAAATAAATATATGTAGAATTATGGCGGATAAATTAGAAATGTTACTGTCAAAAATTGAACGTGTCATTTGGATTAATCAATCATGTTATTTTCGAAATTATTAACAATTTTAGTTAAAAATAACTAATAAATATATTAATTAATCAAAATGACATTGATAGTTTCTACACGCTTTTTTAAGTATGTCTAATTTTAAAATCCCAATTAAAACACTGCCAATATTTTCACTTCTGGTTTTTCGTTTGTAACGAACTTTAATAAAACTCAATTTGAGTTGACCGAATATTCATATAAAACTATTAAGAATGTTAGTTTATTCATTGTGTTTTTAATAAAGTTCTACAATCAAACATTTAGTGAACTAGACTCAGCAAAAAGTGTCAAATTCATAATCGATGTATCATTTAAAATAATTACAAAAATACCATGCCAATTTTAGCTTGCAATCTATTTGAGTAAAGTTTCAGTACGTTTAACTGTTTTAATTTAATATAGACTCCCTAAAAGTTTTCCCTCCGGCGCCTATGCACCAGTGATTGGCTAGCTCTTTTTATAATATGCTGTATTGCTCATTAAAACAAATATTTTTCGAAAATTGTGAATATTATCGAGTCTTAGCAAGAATTTTTAATTCAGTAATGCAGAAATTTGAAATATCCAATTATTAATAAACCCCTATTCTACGCCTATGATTGGATGTGATTTATTAATTTTGTTTGGATATTTAGATGTTTTAGAATCATATCAACGAAAATTTCCACAAAAACGAAATTAAATTTTCAGAACCGTATAGCGTCTAAGCGTATCTATGTTGGTAAATTTATTTAAATCGTTTTATTTTTGATCCAAGAATATGTGGTGGAATCTTTGATTTGTCATTTTCGTGAAATACGAGTTTTTCGACATTTTAAATCGGAAATTACCGGGCCTCTACTGTATCACTTTAAATGAGCAATTTTATTCAATTTATCACCGATCTTTTAATAATAGACGATCACAAAATTTGAGCTTTGATTTAGAATAAAACACACCAATAACTGTTTGACAACTAGAACAATTAACATACAGACATTATTTAGACACTTAATTGACGTTTACTTCTTTACCGATAAGAAACGCCTAATGTCAATTGGTAAATTGTGACATATATCTGTCAACTATCACGTAACTTTTCCTTATTCTAAATTGTTTCTTTTTTTTTTAATATAAAAAGCAACTTTATGTAAAAACACAGTGTATACGTTTTTTTTATAACTATCCAAATAAAAAATTAAATTTCCCTTAAATCTAGTGATGTGTTTTAAAAATGGTACAGTTTTGAAGAATTAGACTATAAAAATGCATTGAAAAATTTCATACTGAAGTGCTAAATTACTATTGGTACGGAATACTGTTATAGTACTTTTAGTTAGGTCAATAGTCTGAATATTTCCAGTCCGGTAAAAAATCCTGGATGAAAATTAGGGGGTACCTATGCAAAATCAAGCTACTATTTGTTATCCAATTCAAATAGTCTGTAGTTATTTATTATATATCCAATAGTTATGGTCAACCCTGTATATTATTTATTTTATATTACAAATAATTTAAATATGATACAAAATACGGGGCATTATGTGCCTCTTTCATTGATTTTTTCCAAATCTTGGGAAATGAGTAAAATCGATCTGGCAAGAACGCATCGCATGAATCCGTGTAAATATGTCCAATAATTTCCCAGAAATTTGACATTAAATGGCAAATCCGCTTTTCCAGTACACACGTTCAGATTGATAGATTCCTTAGACAGATAACAGCGAGGTTACCTTCTGTTATTAAAGTAGGGTAAACAACCTAATAGTATTGCCAACCTAATAGTTTTTCTTTTTATGAATATCATAGCGTCTTTGAATCTAGTGCACGGCTTGCATTGAGTGCATACGAAAGGTGGGAGATATGTAAATACCAGTTACTTTTCAATTTGAAATGTAACCGGTATCGATATATTGCTCATCTTTTATGTGCACGCTATTAAAGTCTAAACTATTTTGAACTATCGATTACTTTTAGATCTATTCTTCTTTTTAAGCTTTTTATGGGTCATTCTTTGATATCTTGTCTTCTTATTCTTGCATTCTCCTCTTGAATTTTTTTCTATCTAGTTTTTAATTTCAATATTTACGAAACAGATTAAAAAAAAATACTTTTTTAAAATTTCTTTGATTTTACAGTCGCTAATGCTTCGACTATTTGTAAGAGCATGTTTTTGCCCCATACGTCTCTTTCGCTTAGGATATTTTTCATTACTATTCGATACCACTTCAACAAGCTTAATTTGTTATATCCTACAATTTTCCACTTCTTTCTTTTTTATTGCTTTATCCCGGTAATTTAGACTATCTACCTCCCTTATGGACTTTTTTTATTCGTTTAAAGGTTTGCTTATCCATAACTGATTTCAGCAGGTCTATAAATTTACTTTTCTTATTTAGAAAGAATAAAAACTAAACCATTAAAATGTGTTACGCCATAAGTAGATTCTTTAGCATAATACTCCGCAATTTTCATCAAGATTTTTCCCACTTTTTTTTCATCTATTGCCCGAACTACTACCCTGCATAAAATTCAATTTTTTTTTACCGATTTTGCATCAATTTAATACGCAGCATGAAATACGCTATTACTCTAAGAAAGACAAACAGTCCGGACAGTACACCCACGTCTATGAAGTAAGTCGTTATGTTGCCGTCCATTGACATATTTTCCAAAAACGTTTTGGGATACTTAAAATGACAGTACTCTATGCTACAATTCAACTTTGGTCTGTCCAAACCGTATATGGCTATCATGAAAGCTTCGAAACCGTATTTAAGGTAACTCAAATACGGCAGCCATCTTATGTAGAACGGAATGTCGTTTAAATTGGAGAAAAATCCAGAAAATAGTACCATCGGAATGGTAGAAATTGGTCCTAGGAATACTCCTCCCTGCAAAAGATTTTTGTTAGAAACGGTTATGTTCAGAGAGCTGTTATCCAATCAAAAGGCGACAGTGGAAGTGGAAAACTGGTCTAAAACTTAACAACCCTGAATTCAATATAGTGTTTTGTGATACAGTTCTGTAATACAATAAAATTGTAAAAGATCGATAAATGTTTAATATGTTATACTTACTATGGAAACTTCGCTATCTTGAAAATGTTGGTAATAGATTTATCTCGATTCCTATTGACTGAAGTAAAAAGTTTGTTTTGTCGCAGGCCAAATTCTCTTTAGTCTGTTCCCAAAAAGGATAGAAGGCACTAAAGTTACTGAAAATCAGTTTTTCCGCATTTTAACTTCTGATTTTTAGTAAATTTGGCGCTTTCTATCTTCTTGGGGACAAACTACATATCGTTCGACTCGCCATAAGTAATATTTGCAAATTAAGAGCTCTACAATTTTGTTATAACCCTTTTTTTGTCCGCCAATAAGAATCAAGATAAATCTACAAAACGTTCTTTTAAGGTGGCGGAATTTCCATAGCAAATTGGGACACGCCAATTTGGGATTTTACCTTTTAGACTACCAGAAACTACATATATCAAAAATTCAGGATGATTAAATATTATAGAATTCGAATTACGTGTATATTTTGTAGTTACCTCTATATTAAAAGCTGCACCTATGAGCAATCCAAAACTTTGAGACACTAGCGCCACTAAAACGGCAACCAGCAATATCATACCAAATCTGGTGACATCCAATGGCTGAGACGTAATAAAGTAGACACCAATAATAAAGCATAAAGTCATGACAATCTGAAAAAAAAAATAGTACATAGTATATAAAAAAAAGATAAATATTTAGAGTAACTTACTTGAAACGGTATATCCGCTAGTGTTTTGGCCATGTAGTACGCCTTCAGTGAATACCAGTAGTTCAAATGCTCTCTAACAATAACAGACATTTCTAGTGGAACTGAAAATAAAAATAACTAATTTGAAACAAATTTCTTTGGGTAGCTACTTGGAGTACGCGGGTTAGTAGCGTGAATCGGGCGAACAGTTAGGTCCACTTGGGTCTTATCATCAGAGTGGTAGAAGCCCACCAAATGCCTGCTTCTTGTATGTCATAAGAGCCAACTAAAATGAGAGCATCTAGAGACACTTCTCGGCGATGTTATGAACAGCAGGCTGTTTGACGAGCTGAGAGATAGTTCCAATATTCCGAGGATGCACAAAATTGACCTAAGTGATGTGGGGCAATACATATCAAAAAATACGGGGCATAGTAATGGATATGAGAATCTGTGAGAACAGTAAAATGTTTAGGAAGTTGAGGCGAATACGAGTATTAATACTTGGGATAGTACTTACAGCTCGGCTATGAAAATAGAAGGGAAGGGGAGCTTGTACATAATACTAGATACGGGCGTAATAACAGCAGCCCCTGTTTAGCGTCAGTATTCATCGAATTTGCACAGGATATTGCTGAGAGTTGTTTTGATAAGCTAACTATTCGTTGAAATGCGGTAAATGAGGTAAAACGTGTGATTTTTTAATTGCCAAGGAAGTGTAAACTTAAGATGATTTTTGGCAGTCATTTAGGAATAGAGTAATTAATTGAGTTGTTCTTGGTAGCTTCTTATTCTGACATAGAAAGGTTTAGAATGTTCCAAGACTAGATGAGTATAAAATCTATGGGCATTAAACAATTAATTATCTAAGGTGGGATTATTGTAGACATAGGCGAGGCTTATTTAGTCTTCTGTACTTCAAAGGTAAAGGCTTTCAACTGGAGTTGAACGTAATACTCATGTGATTATTCGAAGTGCTGTGTTGTGAAAGTGTTCAGAGGTGCAGTTAAAAATTTTAGACGCTAATGTGTAGATAATCGAACTTTAGTCCAATTTTGACCGTATTATTGTTCGGTATAAACTAAGTATTGTCTGGCGATCTGCTCTCCAGTCTTTGTTTGCTAGCATTTTTAGAAAATCAAGTCTTTTGTGACAAGAGAAGACTAGATTTTTAATGTGAAGATTCCATGTTAATGAGGGAGTCAAAGATCACTCTCAGAAACTTTGTGGATCATTCAGAATTAACATTGATTGTGAAGTGCTAGTAGAAAAGGTAAAGCCAGTTTACTGTGACCAAGTCTCCAGTTGATTAAAATTGTTGGGTATGAGCAGTGTTGCCAACCGGAGGGAAATTTCCCGTTTTGCGGGAATTTTCAATACAAAAGGGAAAAATTTAACTCAAAACGGGAATTTTTTACTTCAGTCCTAATTGTGAAAAATGTATGATTTTAAAAATAAATATAATTAAAATTGTTAATTCTTTGAAATATTTTTAAAGTTTTGTTAAAAGATTTATGTTTTTTAGATTATACTTTGTTATATACCTTCGTTTTTCTTTTAATAAATATATTTTGGAAAATATGTAGATGCTTGTATTTCTGATATAAAACCGATTTTATTAACGGGAGGGAATTTTTTTATAAAAGTGGGAATTTTTAAGGTAAGAAGAGGGAAAAGTATACTTCAAGGTTGGCAACACTGGGTATGAGAAATAATATTGTTTGTTTTCTTTTGCAAAATACGACTAAGTCATTTGAATGGTGGTTTAAAGCCGTTCAGGATATTAATAATAGCTACAATTAAGAGAGTGGGATTTATCGTAAAACCTTGGAGGAAGCCGATTTCAAGTGTCACCTCATTGGAGAAAATGGCGCTGGCTTTCATTTTAAAAGATATGTTTGTCAAAAAGTTTTTAACAAAGAAGAGGCAAGGGGCAGAAGCCAGTGAAATTGTTATTTTCGTGTAAATAAATGGATTTTAATCAAATATTATTATGGAGAATTTACATGAGGTGGAGGAAGAGTTAACAGCTAATTGAAATTGTGGTTTTTATTCTTGTGATAATAAAACATTTATTATAAGAAAGATGAATATAACAGTTTACAAAACTGTATGCCCGTAAACAGTAAACATACTGGGTGACAATGAGAATACCATGTGACAACGAGACTCTAATGCGCATACGATTTGTAGTTGGAAATGGTTGCTGATCGTTCTACGAACAAAGCTTTTATCTCTTTTATTTATTTAGCGATTTGGATTAAATTTATAACAAACATACTAGACATGATTTCCAATTGACACCACCGAACATGTTAACACTTATACTTAAACAAAATGGGCAACTTCCGGTTTTTCTGTACCTCGGAAGTAAACTGCACTATGTGATTCTAATTAACTTTTCAGTAGAGCAGATTGAATGTTGTGTGGACATTTTTTGGGCTCCATAATTACATATTATCGACAAGAAATAATAAAACTTCTTATATTTTTATTTGCATAAATTGTTGGTTTTTATGACAGATTTCTACGTTCTAATTTACCATGAATTAAAAACACCTATGTATTACGAGGTAAGCAACGCCATGTGTTTACTTCATAATTTTTTTGGCTAACTTTTTAAATTAATATATCTCCTTTTTAAAAATTATTTTGATATTTATTTGATGTACTAACACAATTCGCATTATAATTTTCTGTTATAATTCAGGTATTGTATTTGACATATTAATTCATTTAGTACCCCACTCTGTCACCTTATTAGTTAGATTTTTAAACGGACCATCTTGAATATTTCGTTTTTTGGAATTTATTTTTCCTATTTTTTTTTTTTTTTTTAATATAGGTCATAAATTGGAAAAAAATGTTCTAAGTAGTGGATATTGCATATTGTCAGATTGGTAATAAAATTATCTATCTATAGACAAATTGATCCCCAATAAGTGCCATTTAAATGGAGATTTTGGTAAAAAAACAAGTTTTACAAATTTATTTTTCATCCGAAGGATTTGTTTTTAACTCAATTGATAAAATAAGCTTTTATTGACTTAAAATTCTCTACATACAGAGATATCTGAGAGTTTTGACAGCACAACATCAAAGTAATAATTAATTGTATGAAATACTCATGTATTTTAATTAAAAATAGACTAATCTTAATAAAAATAACTGTTTTAATGTATAAAATTCGTCCAAATATTTATAAAAGGTGTGCAGCTAATTAATGTTTATTTAAGGAGAAAATCTATTTAAAATGTGTTTATGAAATAAAATGGTTCTGGCTGGCACTTTGGTAAATCGATATATTATCGACTGTTAACTGTCTTCAATTTTAACGACAGTAATTCTGTTTATTTTAGTTTCAACAGTCAAAATAAGCCACAACATTTTTATAGAAAGGTGGATCAAATAAAAAGTGTTCTTTACTGAAATAAATTAGAGAATAGCTACTCAAAAATCTTATAAATTGCAAATTTGAATATACGGTAAAACAAAAATCGTATTATTGAATTTTTTTTTTTAATACGTTATACATGATGTTTTGAGGCTGAATTAATTTTGTCAATCCTAATGCGGACCTGGATTTCTTTATGAAAAACAATTTTATATATATTTTATAAATTTATATAACGATATATCGCGCGATATTGCGGCTAAAGCTATAAACTTAAAAATATTACTATTACTATTTTCTCTTGGACGATTTTGTAAAAAAAAACTCAAAATTGTCATATTCTTTTTTTCTCCAAAGTTACAATAATTTTTATAAAAAAAATACACTTACACGTTAAAATTGTTGGCATCATTGCGGTATACATCATAAACATCACACAGAAAAATAAGCACCCTGCGTTACTCATAACTTTGGCAGCATCTTGTCCTATGTCGTAATATATTAGGCCTATAAGACAACCTATCACAAAATGAGATACCAATCTCATACGAGTCAAAGTCTTGTCCATCAATATCATGTACATACTTCTTTTGAGTAAAATTGCGAATTGTTGAAAACCAGTTGTTGAAAATCCTATAAAAAAGAAGTTAATTTGTATAAATTATCACTCATAATAATTTGTATTATGTTTAGTTGATTGATAATAGTCGATAATCATAATACTATATCATATGATTTAAAAGTGTCTGAGTTACGTCGGGAATTGGAAGATCGTGAGTTGGAGATGACAGGGAAGAAAGCAGAGCTAACAGAGCGGCTTAAAGAAGGAATAGAAAGTGTAGGTTTGGATCCTGAAACGTATCTATTCTCTAGGATGATGCTTCTTCTATAATTTCTTCCGATATAAAAAACACGAACTTTCTCCCTTCTGATATATCTTCTTTAAATAATAAAATTTCTACCGACTTGGAAAGTAAAATGTCTTCAATAGAAAATAGATGTTCATCTTTCTTAGAAGAAAAGGTGTTTCTAAAGACAAAACATCTTCCAAACCTAACCTTAATGTAAAGGGATTATACAAACCGAGTCATGTAAAATTTTAGGCATGGTATGTGATTTCGAATTGACAGTATAGATCTTTAACTAAAGGGTAGCCAATAAAACGAATCTTTGGTAAAAAGTGGAGTTAGGCCATTTGCATCTTAGGCCGACGTTATGTCTCTTTAAATTCAGTGTTAGAAAAACTATTTGACTGATAATTACACTTGGTACTATTAAAGTTATACGGAATAATAATTAAAAGAAATATGTTAATAAATAAAATATAAAAAAAAATTCTATTTTAACATTGCGTTAACCTACAAATATGAAATCGTTACGCCACTGATTTATCTCTTTAACAATATGGCGCTAACTATGACACGATCAGACATACCGCTATGAAGTAGCTGTACTTTTCTCTAATGGAATAGACTTTATCTAATCATGAGAAACTTACCATTTTTTTCTGAAGGTGATAAGTTTTCCGACGAGTCTAACAGCGATGTTGTGCATGTAACTGGCGTTGAAGGTGACGGGTGTTTCACAGATCCATTTGGCACAGAAATTATCTCACCACTAGTGTTTTTACAACTTCCAGTATCTTTGACGATATCATTGGAAACTAGTTTGCTATTTCTATGGTCCGGAGTGTTGCCGTACATGTTGCAACGGCCCGCGTTTACAGCCACTACTAATTTTTGCACGTACTCTCCATGTTCACCACAGGCTACTTCCATTACTGAAATTCAGTACATTATTATCAATCAAAAAAATAATACGTCATTAAATAGCAAAAAATAAACTTTTAAATTAAAAATAGCTTTTTAAAAAATTGAATTAGTCAAAAATCTACAAACTATGATTTTGTCTACAAGAATAGTAAATACATAATGATCTCAAAAGTGAACAAACTAGATAAAATGATAAAAGTCCTGTCAGCGATTTCTTGGAAGCTAGAAACTCGGATAATGCCAACATCTGCAGTATCGTGAAGTCACTGTTAGTAAGGCTGATATAATTATCAAGACCTCTAAATACATTTATTAGGACTTTAAAGTTAAGCGCTTCCCCAAAAATCTGTGTTTAGCACGAGATTCTAAATACAACCATTTGAATGATAATTCAGGACATTACAACCAATAAGAAAAATTAAAACTCATTAAATAGCAAGACCTCCAAATATATTTTTTGGGATTTATATGACTATTTGAAATAACAAATTTCATTATATTTTCGAAAAAACGGAAGGTCTGACAATAACGTAAATTGAAGATCGACCCTCCCAATGAGCACATACTCGTTTTTTCCAACGTAAATTTAACGTTTTAAGGTATAAAAAACGTTTTTGGTTGAAAATTCAATGTTGATATTTTAGTTGATTTGTTATACATACATAAAATACTATTTTCTAACGTATTTTTCAACAGAATATTGAAAATTTGATAAAATAATAACGTTTTCTATAACGTTTGGTTGCAAATAATGTTATTTTCAGCGACATTTGAACTATTTATATACGTTTGGTTATTTACCAGTTTTCCACGTTTTTTATACGTACATGTGCTCTTTGGGCTATTACTCGACCACCAAAAACCAAATTTCATGAATGTCATAAAAGCCATTTCCGAAATAACTGAAGCGATCCCTATATTAGCCTCACTCTGTATTTAAATTAAATATTCTTACCATAATCAGCAGGATTGTGATAGCTGGGACAATTGAGCCCCATACCAGATAAAAACGGCACCAACGACAATACGGGTCCCCTATAAATGCATTGCCCTTCGGCCATCATATACAGGTGATCGAACATTTCGAAAAGTCGAGCAGAAGGTTGATGTATTGTACAAATAATCGTTCTACCTCCTCCGGCAAGAGATTTAAGCAAACATAAACATTGAAAACACGACGAGCTGTCCAAGCCACTGGTCGGTTCATCGAAGAACATAACAGGTGGATTATTAACCATCTCCAAACCGATGGATAGCCTCTTTCGTTGCCCTCCGGAGAGTTTGGCGGAGTTAATATCGATGCAGGTTTGCAGTCCAAGGTTTTCGATGATTTCGTTGATAACTATTTTCTTTTCCGACAACGTGACGCTTTTGCCTAGCTTGAGATTTGCGGCTACCAACATGGCTTCTTTAACTGTAAGATGGGGAGAGAGACAATCGTCTTGCATAATGTAACAGGACATTTTTCGGAAACGCCGCAAGTTGCGTTGTTTTCCGTTTATCGTTACTTGACCGCTGAGATTGGACGTTCTGAAACCAATAAAAAGTTGAATTCATATTTTCGTTATTGTTTAAATTTATTAGAATGGTCTTAGCGAATTTTAAAATATTGATTATGTTTAAAAAAAAATAGAATAATGGGAATTAATTACAGAGGACAATAGAAGGAAAAATAGACGAGTATTTGAGTGTATATAATTACTTTAATAATATTAGGACTTGTACATTTCATTATCCAATTATACCATTAGTACGTAATTGTTCAATATTTCAATTTGTATTATAGGCACACAAACAAGTTTCAAATAAAAGTTATTTTGTGGTCTTAAATAAATACAATATTGAAAATAATAGAAACAAAATGTTAATGAATACCTTACCTACCTTCTATTTTTACAAGTCTACTGTCATTGGGGTCTATTCTGTAACAATTCCTTTATATTTAACGGCCTTTAAAAATAGTTTCGTATTCGTTAATTTACTTCTATCATTATTTAAACAGATTTCTTTAAGATAGTCCTCTAATGTATTTTAAAGATCCGTTTAAATAATAACAGAAGTAAAGGAGAAAATATTTTTAAAGGCCGTTAAATATAAAGGAATTGTTACAGAATAGACCCCATAGTCAGTTAAATACAAATTATGTCATCACATTAGTGATGACGTAATTAATAGCGTAATGTATTTCGCAATAACTTACTTGTATCCAGCCAGAATGTTCATGAGCGTACTTTTTCCGGCGCCGGACGGGCCCATAATGCCCGTCAATTCGCCCGACTTGCATTTCCCGCTAATGCACTTTAAAATAGTTTTGTAGCCCCTTTTTCGTCCTTCCGACACGGAATAGGACAAATCATTGAAGGTAATATCCACCGCAGGTCTTTTGGGCAGATGCGTCAGTGATATCATCGGTCGTTTATGATTGTTGCTGGGACTGCTATTTGGCACTTTTCTAAGGGCGCCGCCGCCGCCGCTAATGGTAACTGTGGATGAGCCATTGTATATATTAGTCTGTGAGCCACTGGAACAAAAGAAAAAAAATGTTAAATTAAATCCGATAAGCACGGTCATTTTGTTAGGCATTATAGCTACCAACGACAAAAAAACTACTAGACTAATTTTGTTTACAAAAATCAAATTACAAATTTCATGATATTAATCAGGTTGTTGTCAAATTATTATGAGAGAGTATAAAAGAGTATTGATATAATTTGATAATTACTAAACATAAGACTAAAGCGCATAAAAAGCTTTGAAAATTACATTAGGGAAATATATTTGCATTCTTAATGTCCGTTTTTATCAAGGGCAATATACCAAGACCTTGATAATAATCAGCTATTTTTGTTGAATCGAAATCTCGATAATATTTTAATATCAATTTGATGAGACATAATTTTTGTCATTAACAACCCCGAGAGCTTCAGTTCGATGGCTTTAATCAATTAATTATTATTGCCAAAATTATGTAGAATCAAATTGTAAAATGTTCGAGAAATTTGACAACAATAAAAATGGCAGAATATTAATCAAGGTCGTGTTATATTTGGAATGACTATTTCACTAGACCAAATATTGACTATTTCTCTAGAGAAATATTCGCTGATATTTGGTCTAGGGAGATAGCCAACGCTAATATACCAAGATCTTGATAATAGTCAGCTATTTTTGTAGAATATTTTAATATCAATTTGATGAGACATAATTTTAGGAATTAATAATCAATTGATTATTATTGCCAAAATTATGTAATTTTGAAGTGTGACAGCCGTGTACAGCAAGCGTAGTAGACGTAAATACTGATTCACTGATAAAACTAATGCTCACTCCTCAGATAAACCTATTCACTCAAATTAGCAGCTGTCCTTTCTAATGCGACAACCGATGTGACAGATTTGTCTGCGTTCCTAATAATGAACACATCTGAATGGTTGCAATAAGAAGGGTTTAATAATTAATGAATGGATTATGCTAATAGTTTTTCGTCGTTTATAATTAATTTATATGGCACCACCCGTACTCCTGAGGTACCCTTTCTGACAATTCATAGAAATCGGACAACGTGATAAAGAATTATCGCTGAACATACTTTCATGAGAGCGATTTTAGACCAGTCGGGCAATGCTCGAATCTCCTAAGTTCCTTTCTGTCTTTTTTGGATCTTCTATGGCCTTCGCTTTTCCCGTTATTAGGAATATTCGAGGGTGGGGGGTACCCTTGATACGTCTATGGTTCGTTATTGTCGGTCAAGAAGTCAAGAGAGTCGTCCAGTCTACTAAGCGATATTTCTAGACAGTACCGGATGCGGTGCCGAGTCTTAGTCTAGCATATCTGGAATTTTCGGGAAACGTCACCTTTATATATAAATAGACTAGTTCCTCTCTTTTTTTTTCTTCCTTTTTTATGTTTTTCCTGAGACATCCCATATTATATGATTTTTGACTTATTTTTGTCTAACCTTTAAAATTAATAAGGGTGAATAGTTTTCATTGAAATTAAATACGGAGTTTGGGGGGTCATCAGATTACCATTTAAATTGTCAAAAGGTCACGTGGTTTGGAATGTCTAATACAGTATTTTGTTTTCTTCTTTTAATTTAATGGTCATATATTGTCAAAATAAAGCAAATAAAGCTAAATTTAAGCACAAATACGGAGAAGCACTATTTATTAATTATGGTTTGGATTATTAAAAATTTCAAGTACACAATTACATGCTTATATGTCCTTAATGTTGTTTAAACTTTGTCCAATTGTTCAATAACTCTCCATTTTGTTAATAGGTACGTCGTTAATTTGAGTGAATATAATGCCACTATTATAAATAAATTACCCATTGTAAATATTATGAATTTACTTTCGTATATCTACAAATTATGTTCACACAGTAGGTACTTAAAAAAATTGTTTGCGCTAATATTTAATATTGATATTCTTAGGGAAACAGTAAAAACATTTTTGTCAAAAATATTTTCTCATTACTTCCAAACCGATTGTCACAAAATCTAATTGCAATAAATTAACATGATTGTAAAAGAGAGAAAATAAATTACCTATCATATTTATTTGACATAAATATTTACTAAAGACTTACCAGAATGAACACGATGTCTCATTTAGATAAAATTTACATTTTTTGCTTTAAAATATTATTTTCGAGTGTAATAAAATTATATTTAATAGTAGGTATTTAAAACAAAACTAAGATAAACGTATTCAACAAAACTATGCGAAACTAAACAGATTAGGGTTAAAATGGGGTTAGATTAGATACCACATCTTATGTATGGCATAAGACTCATATTTGCCTAAGGTTGGCGGTATATCCTATCTCCTAATTAACTCCAAATATATTATTTCTTGTTAAAAATACAAGTACAGATCGACCTCTTAGTAATTTCTAATACATTTTTCAACTTGATAAGTCAACAAACAGCACTGAATGATTTAAATACAAGCGGATTTAAAAGTCAATAAAAGATAAAAAAAAAAAAAATAGTAATTGCCACTGATATTAACGAAAAACAGAAATTAATATAATGGAAAAAAAATTGAGAAAAGGACAATAATTATATTCATTCTGAATATGGCTAGTCTAATACCTAGGTGCTTTTTTCCCTACTATGGGTAATCTTGGTAGACGACCTTCTTCAAAAACAAAGTGCACAACTATATAGTGTAAACATGGTACAAAAAGAACAAATTATTGAATAATCAGACACAGAATAAAACAATAAGACAGAAAGTATGTTGCTTGTCCAACTGAAGTTGGATATATTGAAACATCTTGGAGACTGTGATTGGGGTTGGGTATGGATAAAACGATCAAAACAAGATCTCAGATGAAATGGGATGACGATCTTATTAAAACTGGAAATTAACGATGAAAACCGGTGAATAGAACTAATTGAATTAAAATAGGGAGGCATATATCCAAGGTTGGAAGAGTTCCAAAGGTTACAGAACATATTTATTGCGATTTTATGAAATTATAATAAATAATAAAGTACTTAGGTACAGCTAGTAAATTATTAAACATTTTTGCTATTGTTAATACTTTGAAAACGTTTATTAAATTATTATGCTAATGATATAGATAAAGAAATGATTAATTTTTTTGCATTTAAACATGCTTTGTTTTTGCTGAATGTTATTAGACGACGAATACAAAAACAAGTTCATTTGTATCTACTAAATAATGCGGTTGCCGGTAGGTATATCTGCACCCAGAGTGTAAACAACCTATTATCATGATAAAAAATTAATAATAAATCATAAAGTTAATGTCAGTATTCAACGTGTTTCAAGCTAGATTAACTTCCGATTGCATTTTGAGACGTTCGAGGGATTCAAGAAATTCCCGCCAAGGGGCGATTCCCGACTCGTAGGAATTTTTTACTATAGAATTTTTTTATAAATCGGAAATTTATGATATTTTCCTACACATAGGAAAGTGTCACCTACAAGTCGAGAATCGATTCCCAGATGTATTGTATTTGGAATTCGGTATAAATTTACTACTCGCTAAAAACGGTTGAAGTGTAATATTTAAAAATCTATTTTCACTTCTTATTAATTTTATATCGTACATAAGAAAAGGAAAAACGTTAGAAAAAATCGAAGAGAGGTCCTTAAATGGCATTAAATTAGGTCCGTTTTAACCAAACGTAAATCAAATAACAAACACAGCCGGTTGGTCAGCTTCTTCAAATATATTTTTTACTTTTTATAATAGACCACTTGCAGAGCCAAATGATGCTTTTGCAAAAATAGTATTACATATTAACAATATTTCGTAAATTATTGTTATTATCTTTATATTCTTTTTGTTTGTTATATTAAAACTGATGTTTGACATTTTACAAATTAGTTGTACATCTAATTGTTTACTATTTAAATTTATCTCCATACATTAGTTTAATACTAGGTCTGATTAAATTGATTTATATCAAAATCGCATTTTACTCTAAACATCTACAAGGTTGTAATTATATCAAGGACAAGCGAAGCAAAATTTAAGGATTAATTGACTTGTCTGTAAGGAAAATTGATCCTAATTTTCCCTCTTGGATCAATTTTCCTTATAGGTAAATCAATTAATCCTTAAATCTAACAATATATATCAAAAATGTTATTTATTTTACCTTAAAACAGAAGCATTGTTGAGAGATTCGTTGTCTTTGAGAGATGGTGAACAAACGGTTCTGGTATACGCCACTGCTTGATTTGGATCGTCTGCATCTACAGGCAAATTGATCTTTATACATTTTGAATCGTCCGCCATCTTCTACGTTTTGTCATAGATTCGTCCGGTTACGAATCAATTCAAGAACTTTTGATGAATCTGTAACAAAAACAGTTCATAAAACTCAAAGTTTTGACCCATCATTTTCTTACTTTAATATAAAGTAAACAATGGCTGGAAAATTAAAAATTTGATTTAAATTTTTTGTCTTCGGATTTAAAAATAAAAGTAAAACAAATTTACAATTATTTATCGTTCTCTGATATCTAAATATTTAAGACAGATAGATAAAATAATACATATTTTAGGAAAATAAATAAGACAGTTAAAAACTAATAAAACTATTATTGTATGACACTATATAAGGGGTGACAATTTAAAAAATTGAACAAGAAAATAATACAGAAATCAACCCCATCAACTTTCTATGCGCCACATACCTAAAAAAAAAAATAGCAACCCACAACTTGTCATGAATCATTGGAAACCTAGTAAAAAATGCTTTTTCGAAATATAAATTATAGAGGGTAGTCTAATAGTACCTATATAATAATTAAAACCCTATTTAAACAACTTAAACAATGTACATAAGCAGCATGAAGCGAAGTCAAGCTTACGCTACTGAGCTTAATCTCATTTTAAATATAAAGTAAAATTAATCAAAAACTATCCAATATTTACAATATAATATGCAAAAAATGTGAAATTTAAAAAATAATTTATTTAAATATTTAAATCTAAAATGAAATCAATTTCTAATTCCAATATTTTCAAAATGCAAAAAAAAATGTATGGAATTTAAAATAGTTGAATCCGGAAATAATAATATGTAGTATGGAATGTGTGAAAAATATTATCATTTGTCATTGAGCCAACAATTATGTATTTTAATCATTATGGCATAGTTTGTATGTTTAAAGGAATTCTTCTTTAAAAGATATTGCACATGGCAACTCTATCAGTAATCTTTATACATTCACGACTTGAAATTACTGCCTGTTATTTCCGAATTTAACTAGGTATAACTGAAGCCATTTGATATTTAAATATACTTATTTACAATATTGAGCCAGCTAAGTTTTTAATTTTAATTGATACTCCATGATATTTTCTAATACAAAATGACAACAAGAGTTTTGAATTTTTTTAAGATTTGGATCCAAACCAGGATAGTAATTTAGGATGGACTTTCACAGAGCATCTTACGTAGGTAACGTGAAACTCAAAATACCAAGTGATAACCAGATACAATTTTTGACTATAAACCCTGAAACTTTAGTTTGCAGCAGATAATGCCTAAATTTGTGGCACTACATGATTTTAGAAATTCATTTTGAATGAATAACTTGCGTTGTACATTATGATCTGTATTTATTGTAGGACAAAATAATATTATATGACATTAAGGTTATGATTCACAGAAAATGTACGGGGTGGACAAATTTTGATGTTTTAATAGTGAATCTCGTTAACTATAAATGATATGGAAAAATGCACTTCCCATCCTCGATCTCTTTTTTTGGGAAAAAATTAACTATTGTCTTTTGTTTTCTAGTCATAAACAAAAGTTGTTTTTTTAAAATTTTCATTATGTGGCATTATCTCGCTTAATTATGAAAGTGGATGAAAATAATTTATACCTTCTTTAGGCCCTTTTTGATAAGAATTCAGGGGCGTAGTAATTTTTTTTTTATTATTCGAGTTATAGCAATAGAGTTTATATTTTTTATATGGAACGGGTAGTTTCTAACAATATATATAATGTGTGGTCAGTTTATTCATTTTAATTGTTATTTAGCAAAAACTCATTATTTT
The DNA here is from genome assembly GCA_927349885.1 of Psylliodes chrysocephalus. Lineage (NCBI taxonomy): Eukaryota > Metazoa > Arthropoda > Insecta > Coleoptera > Chrysomelidae > Psylliodes > Psylliodes chrysocephalus. Next base: position 145,208 of record OV651819.1, read on the forward strand.
CAAAATAATCTATAATACTGTTTTCTAGTAGGCGTCTGTCATTCAGAATATTTCTGACAGAAGTATCAGCATTTTTACAACACTGCTCATTTAATAACGTTTGATTGTTTATGATCATCTTAAAAGTGCAAAATGGCCTATGAAAATAGCGACGCGTTTGACATGTTAAAATGTTTTATTCAAAGTAATAATAATTCTGAAGTTTTAATATTGTATATTATTCCACAGCAATATTTTATTAAGGTATATTTGGTCCTATCGCCATATTTTGGTTCAAATAACCTGCTCTTAGCATATGTCCCAATTGTTATGAATCTATATGAATTCATATGAGTTTATGTTTGCAAAATCTCATTCACGTGGATCAAAGGAATCCTTGCGTCGTCAGCAAAAGAATATATATTTACATGCTCCAATAATTTATAAAGGTCTGAAATATAGATTGAAAACAAAAAGGGACAAGGACAGAACCTTGTGATTCTCCTGATGTTACACACGTGGGGTTAGACGATTTTTCTAACTTTACTTTTTGTAGTAGTTACTTAAATAAAATGTTCATATTTGAGTGCATAAAGAAGCTGATGATGTCAAACGCTTTTGAAAAGTCAAGCAGAATAATTGCCGTAGCCTTTTTCTTATCTGAATCTTATGACGTTATTTGGTAAATCTAAGAGCAATTTTGTAGTACCAATGGCAACCTACTTTGATAAATAAATACGCAATTAAATTAATTTGAAATTGTGTACTGAAGTTGAAAATGGCTTACCCTTTCACAGTTTTTAAAGTATACTTCACGTACCTAAGTGCTACTGTATGACTATTAATTATTTTCAAAAATAGGTGGATCACCCATGAACACTTTAGCACGATGTCTTTTAATTTAATTTTACAGAGCAGAACGATAATAACTTCAACGACCCATTTTTACTCTTTTTATCAATTATGAGCCAGCTAGCACTAAAAGACGATAAAGACACAATAATTTTTAAATAATGCATATACAAAGGTTTTTTTATATCATATCGGACGCTTTTTAATTGTCTGATAATTATGAAAAACGTGTCATCGTGAATTAATTTTTCAATGACCCATAAAATGCAAATGCGATTTTTATTATCAATAGATTTAATGAGAATACTTATCTGTAAAACGATTTCCTACGAATAAATATTATTTAATTAGTCGATTGTTTTATTTAAATTTTGCATTTTAATAGTCTTTTCTTTATCAACGTACTTAAATTTCATAGACAGGTAAAACAAGATGATATTAAAATCCAAAACGGGGCATCTATTGGATTTCTCGACGAATTAATATAGAATAGATTTTTATTTTACAGGTAGACAAAACAAATCATTGACTTAATAATATAATAATAAATCGTTTATTGTTTACCACATAAAATAAATATACATCACAGATAAATATTAAAGCCAATAATTAACGATTGTAAACAAAAGGAGTGGTGATAGGTCTACTGACCAGTTCTTCCTCACCATCCTTTAACAAAAAAAATACATATATAAATTATATTCCAATACATCTTCACCCTAACCAGACCATAATAATTGAAAAATGAGGATGAATTAAAATAGAAAAAGAAATAACAGTTATAAATTTAAAGTTAAGATACTATTAAGCAACTATTTTTTTTTTTTTTTTGAGAATTTTTGAATGCATTAATCGATAAAGAGAGAGTTAGTATATCCAAAAATAACCAGCTATTGAGATCTGATGTGTAAAGGCAGACTTGTATAACTCTTTGTTGTGAGGAGGAATAGCAATTTGATTTTTTGATTATGAAAGTCCTTTCTAAATTTAATTTTGTTGTACAAAAGTACGTAGGACTTTTCGTTTTTAAAATTTTATAGAAAAAGCAATTAAAGTGAAGCTTTCTACGGTTATACATACTTCGCCAACCTATTTCCTTCAGTTTATGAGAAATTCTGTTTCTTCTCCGAATGCCATAAATTATCGTAAGCATGAATTTTGAACTTTCTGAAAACGATATACATCCGATTTTCTGAGAAAAGGACCATAAACACTGTCACAATGAGTAAATTGTGAAAAAACTAATGAATCCGTTAATATCTTTTTTGTTTGAAAATTTAAAATCGATCGATAGTGATAAATTAATCTTAGCATAAGCTCTTTTTATTTTTTCTGATATGAAATGAAATTTAAAGTCAAAAAGTAGTCTTAAGTTTTTACAATTATTACTAAAAGCAAGAATGTCTGTACCTATATTAATCTGTTGTTGTTCCATAGCCAGCAACCTGTTTTTTTAATCCAAACAAAATGGCGCAAGATTTGTTGCGTTTATTTTTAATAAGTGTCTCTCTGATAATGACTCTAATTTTGATAAATTTTTATTAATTTGTATTTGTACTAAATTAATGTCAGAAAAATGAAACGAATAATACAATTATGTATCATCTGCGTAGAAATGGTAATTACAGTGAGACAAATAGGTATGAAAGTTAGAAGTGTACATGATGTATACCAGAGGGCCTAAAATACTTCCCTGTGGTACACCCTGCAACACTTGCAAACTCTTCGAAAAATCATTTTCGATTTTTACCTTTTGTTTTCTGTCTGAAAGAAATGAGTTCATTAAATTAATGGCAGTACTATTAAAACCTACATAATGTAAGTGTCAAAGGCACGGGAGTAATCAAGCCAAATTAAAACGCAAAGTTTATTGTTGTCGAGAGCAGAAACAATATCATCTGTAACTGCAGTTAATGGTGTAGAACGGCTATAACCGCTTCTAAAGCCTGATTGATTTAGTAATATTCTAGCAGTATCAAGATGACTTCTTATTTGACGTTCTAATATTATTTTCTCTAGTACTTTAGAGAATGTAGGAAAAATACTTATACTCTTTAAGTGACTAAACTCTAATAGCTTCGAGATTTTTGGTAGGGGTACCACATAAGCCTTTTTATCTAAACAATCTTTGAAATAGAGATAATCGATGTTGAAGAACTGAAATAATGTTTTTTTTTTTCTAATATTTACGTTATGGACAATGGACATCCGATCAATATCTTATTTTGTTAGCAATAAACGGAGGAATGACTTCTAATATTTTGTGGAGTAAAATTAGCGAGTGGAGCACACCTCTATTAGACATATTGAGCCAACGTGTATTTATTAATGCATGTGTGACGAGATCAACTTTTTTGATGTCGTATATTAGTCTTATGCAAGAATATTGTAACGTATGCAATCTTCCAACGCCAACAGACGCTAAACAATGGTTTGCATGTGACAAAATGTAACACAAAATTATATGAGCGAGAATATTGAGAGTTTTAAATAAAAAAAGTTGGAAACCCCGCTTTTAAAAACTATTAGATATTTATTAAAACAAAAAGCAGCAAATATTCATAGATTTAATACAGAATGGCGCGTAAATGTTTTTTTTTTTTTAAATAAATACATTTTCGAAGGTTAACAAAAAAAATCAAGGTTTCTTCACCCTAATTTTTGTTAATATTGGTATTTTCTGAAAATTTCACATAAATCGGAATAAAAATAAAAGCTCAGAAGGAATTAGAAGTTTTTAAGGGGTTTGGTTTGCTCTTAAAATATTTCTGTTCGGGTAAAGCCTTTTGAGTTTCCCCATAGGCTTTTTGATCGATATTTATTGAAATATTCAAACATGTATCGACCTTATATTGAACGAGACTGTCGAGGTCAAACTACTTAATATTAAAGGTATCCTTTATCTACGTGAGATAACATTTTGGTCAATTTAAGTTTATTAAATAAACCCATCGATCGTTTGAACTGTCGGTCATTTTTAAATTGATAGTTTTCCATTCGACATGAACATTACTAAAGATGGAGTCATGTAGAATATGAAATTGAAGGGTATTCAGGTAATGAAAGTGTTCTAGCGGAGGGGCACAATGTAGAGTATGAATTAGAAGATTCTTTAAATGACGATGAAAGTGCCATAGATGGAATAAATGAAGAAATTCCAATCGCATCGCAAGTGCTGCGTCCTTATCTCAATACGTAATGAAGCCTGAGAGAACTTCTTTGAAAGAAAAGAATAGCTATAAATGGTTTGCGAATATGCCTTCAAATATATTGCAACCAGTACAAGCAACTAATATGTGAAAAACACCGAGATGATATATACCATGTCTGTGAAATAGATTAAAATAATTTTACCTAAAGCCTGTAATACTGCTCGATTCTTAGTATTACCTTTGTACTTTATTAAATAAACGATATTTTTAAAAATTTGTTGTTCTTCGTAAAAAATATTAACGTTTATTTAACACAGTCCAGTATTCTAGGGTTAACTAATTACTACTCGTAAACATCATCCTTTGTGTTCAATACTTAATATAAGAAATTAAGAGAAATATATGTTAGTGTTAATTGAATAAAGTTAATTAGAAAAAGAAGAGAGACATGTGAACAAAAAAATAAATGTAAGAAAAGTTGAGGGCGAAGCCAAAGAAAATTTCTTGAGTATGATTAAAGGAAAAATTATTAAAACCTACTAAATCGAAAAAAAAGTCGGTGGTAATCGACTTTGATTTTTCTTTCCTCGGATATATCTATCGGCGACAGTAACTTGTGTTCACATTAAAAAAGCGTATGGCATCTTACAGATCCCATCAGCAAAAGAAACATATAACAAGGGAGGACAAATCAATTCATAGGTCAATTCCGCGAACAAAGCTTTAATAAATTAACGTATTAGTTTCATCTGGTATAAAAAGGAATTCGTCATAACAAGTAACAACGGAATTTTCATCTTCAAACGTATTTATTTAAAAGGAACGCACAAAGAAATGCCATGTCGTACATGTACAGTATCGGCCTTGCATGAATAAAGAATTCTGTTTTAGCAGTTTAACCTTTACGTGTTAGATCGGTTCATTCACATGCCTTTAATAATAGACCAGGAAATATCGCCAGTTTTTGTGAAACGAATTTCATCCGTCTGTCAATAAACGTGGTTATTTTTTCTGATATGTGAAATAACTGCAATTTCTAAGAGTCCTGCAATTGATAACATGCTGATATGTAAATCATCCAACGTAGAGAAGTAGATCAAATTTATCCTGTCTATCATATCGTCGGTATACAAGAGAAGGTGGCCAAGTCCACTACTGATAGTAGTTTTGAGTTATTATTTTAATTTTTTCCTGTACATATTTTTACAAAAAGGACTTGGTCATTATAGAATTTTAAATTATAAGCATTTTTATGGCAGTTTTCGAGTTATTCATTTTTCCTGATGAATTTTACTGTATTTAAGGTACATGGGCATTACAAACTAAAAAATGTAAAATTTTATAGAAAAACTTCAGATTTTGTATGCAGATAAGGTTCCTTTTTGGCTCAAAACCAGTTATATACAGGGTGAGCAGTTTAAAAAACAATTTTTTAAAAGTCGGCAGATTTAAATTAAAATTGGTATCTAAGAATTTTAGAAGTCAAAATGGCGTTGAAAGGAATCGTATTTAATCAAAAAAGGTCTCCCTTGAATGGAATTAATAAAAAGCGTCCTTTTGGTTTGTGTAATTAGGCCATTTTAAAAGCAGCCAATCATTATTGTTCAATAACGGTGACCGTGACGAAGAATACCGAGCGGACGCGAAGTGAGATTTCGGGTGGGATCAAGAGGAAGATCGATGGAGAGAGAAATGTGAAAAAAGGGTTTTTGGTTTGGTAGTTTTAATTTTAAATTATTAAAATTTAAACGCTTACGAGTTCCCCATTTTTTGTGTTTAGAACGAATTAATACTGCTTTCCAGAAACTATTTATTTGAAATAGTGCTTACCATTTACAGTAAAACACGTATTAAATTTAATTTTTTTAAGTTTTATTTTTTATATGGTACAATTTCAAAAAGAGAAAAAGATACTTTATTAATATCTAATAATATACAGGTCTTGCATATCAAATTATATAACCTGTCATTTCTGGTTAAACCGGAAATGAACAAAAAAGACAGATAAGTACTCAGAAAGTGTCATAAAAATTGGAAAAAGACTGGTGAAAATCGCATTTCATTAGTCAAACTAATTTAAAAGTTTTGTAGGCTTGAAAAGGGTCATAGCAATCTTTCTGCAGGCAGAAACTTTCTGTCTCTTCATATTTAGTTGTTTTAATTGTATCTTTATTTAACTGACCAGTTGGAGGACGAGAAGAAATCTTTTCAACTTATATATGAAATTTGTTTTGCAAATTAGTAAAAATTTTGCAACTTATGTAACTTACTGGGGTTTCTGCCAATATGAAAATATGCATATTTACATGATTGCAGACGGATTGAAAAGATTCATGTTATCAACAATTTTTTTGCGATTTTGTTAATTGTTTATTTGTACTTGTATAATTTTGCAATTTCGGCTAATCAAAACATATTTTAAGATAAATTAATGACAGATAAGAGAACGTTAGTTAATCTACACCTCAACAAAACATATATTTTTAATTAATTATTAAATGATTGTACTAGATACTTTTATTTTTCTACCAATGCATAAATACGTCATTTGTCTAAGATTTAGAATAAAAAAACAGGTTTTAAACGGGAGAAAATTGGTCAAAATATCTAACAATTTGATACAACTTTAAAAATTGCTAAAAAATATTTATAACAAACGAGATTCTCTGTCATTCATTTGTTGATAAAATAAATAGTAAATATAAAAAACATTTAATTTAGAAACCGGGATGTCATTGATCCACATATCCGATTTTAGCGATATTTTTAAATTAGTAATATGACATTATGTACTAACCTAGGGTTTTTGTGGTTTAGCTGCCGTTTATTTTTTTAATTTTACAATACCTGACAAACGGGATACTATTGGTCCACTTCTCCGCTATGGATAACATTTTAAAATTTACATATCAGCGTAAGACAGAAGAATATTTCACAAAAACTGTCGCTATCCCCGGCCTATTAATACCGCTTCTGAAAACTATGATTAATATGAATAATATGTTCTGTTGTTGAGCAAGAAACTTATAACAAGATATAAGAAATAAATGTTAATTAATGCCATCTAGATTGTTACATCATAACCTTGGAAAGTAATGTTTATGTGCAAGTTGGTTTTATTGTTAAATGTCTATACTTGCGATTTCTTGATAGAAAGAACAATGAAATTGATAATATTTGTTTTTCTCCATGTACCGTTTTTATCTAAGTAATTATTTTTGCTCATAAATTAAACATTTCCGTATTTCAAATCGAAAGAAATATAAATATCTTCGCCTATGGGTTTGACCCAGATTGACCCCACTGTGAGATTACTAATGAGCAGTGTTGCCAGAGTTGGTACAATTGTACAATTTTTTACACTTTAGAGAAGTAGGTATCTAGTATGACGGTACGCTCGTTTCTTTATTTGGTACCATATAGCGTGATCATACGAGGCTATACCAGCAATTTCAAAGAAATTTTCAATTCAAATGCCAGCCCGAGAATCCTGGAAACAGAAAACTCTCATACAGGCTTAACTCGTATGGTAAACAGACGGTTCAAAAACCAAGGAAGGCCGATGCTGGAATCTTTGGACTCGATTAGCGGATAATGTGTATCAAAATTACATTTTCTAAGTATACTTTTAATTAAAGAAATAAATATCAGAAATAAAGATTAGTCAATTTGAGACTAAAATATCTTGACAGAAAGGACCCAAAGTGTAAAATTTTACAAGAAACCCCATCCTTAAATTTTTGGTAGAACACTCTGTTAAAATATTGGAACATCATTACGAAACACCCTGTATACGCACCGCGGAATTGAGTACTGCTTCAAAGAAAATTATTGTCTACACTTTTCTACATTAGATAATTTAGATCTAATCTAATTTCAAAATACCTGGTATAATTTGTATGGCCCACTTTTATGTTACACCCAGTATATGCGGATATGCGTATCGTAATCACGTGAAAGTTAATTATTATTCTGACAGGGTATTGAGTAATAATTAATGGTATTCAGTACGTACCTTAACGAAACATATTTGCATTCATCAATAGTATAGGTATTATTTTAAAACATGCTACTGATTATCCTGCGTAGAACAATATCATTATCTTAATAGAATACTATTTATTCTGCAATGTTAAATCTAAAGAGAAATGAAACAATATAAACATTAAGACCCGTATTTAGTATACAATAAAACAAAGTGCTGAATTTCCGCAGCTCAGTAATTTGCTCAATGTTTAGCGTTTTAGATTATAACAAAAATGCTGAATAATATTGTAAGATTAGGTACATTCTGACAAAATAAATAAAAAATGGATTTATTTCTAATAAAATTTAAATTGAATCTCGAATATTTTAGGTATAAGAATGCACAAGAGACATTAATTCCACATACTTTTTTAAACCAATAATATCATTGGAATAACTATTTTGATTTTTGCAGAGGGGTGAAGGTTTTTCTAAAAACTAGAAAAACGTGTTGGAATTTGAAAATACCAAAGTTAGACGTTACTAATTGGTTTAATGTTGTAAGGAAATTAAAAAACTATGGTAGTTTCAGTAGTATGTAAAGTAGAAAATTTCAAGATGCATGTTAGTCATAAACAATTTTATAAAAATTTCATAGCTAATAATTAAGCATAGCAAAAATATTTAGGGAATTTTAAGGAGTGAGCTCAGAGACAGAATAGGTACTTTGACAACTTGAAAGTTAGTTTCACTATTGAAGAAAATGAAGCTCTTAGGTGTGTGTTACATTGTTTTTATGTTATCACTATTAAATTGCAAAAATTAGCATATGATCATTATTACGTTGGATTTATGTCAATTTTCTCAAACAGTGAACCAATAAACTTATCAATGAACAGAAGAGTCTAAAAAAATACGAGGGATATTTCACTCTACAAGAAAACAAATGTATTGCCAAATTCTGGCATTACTTTGGTAATTCCGAAAGTAATTCCAAAAAACGCTTGGTAATGCCATGTTATGTCAGGCAAAGTAATGCTAGGTAATTCCTTTAAACAGAACTTTTAGTAATAATATTTTTAAAGGAAACTTGTAGAAATAAAGAAAATTCTTTATTTTGGGTTATTCACAATAAATTTATTTATTTTCTTTTTGACTCTTAACGTTTTTATTTATTGACTTATCTAAAAATATTCCTAATATTTTTGTTGGGTTGATACTTAAAAAAATAATCTATTCATATTGGTAACACGTTTCGTTTTAGAGGTCAACTAATTTAAATACGAACCTGGAATATTTATTGTAAATATTTTATACTACTTTTCCTCCTTATTAATTACAAACACTGTAATAAGTCTAACATTTCTGGCCTCAGGATCAATGGTTTTATGTCTTCTCCGATAAACGGCATATCTTCCGCTATACCACTTTAGAAAAATTATTTATGGGTTTCATGGTTGTATTTAGAATAAAAAGTAGTATAAACAGTTATAATAAAAACTCCAGCTCTGTATTTGAAATAATCGACTTTGGGGTGGTTCCACAAAATGAATTGTTGTGTTATCAATATTTTTGCTATAGGTATCAATAAACAAATAAAAACACTAGAACAAAAAAATCTGATGAATTTCCTGTCTAGTTATTACAGGCTTTTTCCGGATATTTTGTTTAATCTATTATATCATCCCTCTAAATGTTTAGAGGATTAACTAAATACATACATAAATTTTTCACACACACATTTTTTTATAAATATATTCATTGCCAACGAAAATACTAAAAAAATTAAATTTTTCCATTACGGTCCATTTTAGAGAAATCATGTACAAAACAAAAATGATAGAGAATGACATCGCAATTTTTTTTCTTCTGAAGATAATGGTTTATGTCCACTAGATTGCTTACGCGTACTTGTGCGTGCAATATTTTCTAATGCACTCGCCATTCTGTTATAACCGTAAATTTATAATATATACTAATTCTAAATTCCGAATCAATTAAAATACATACGATACAGCTATGAATAAATAAAGTCTGACTTATCTGTCAAAAGAAAATGTTTGTTTCAGTAAGAACCATGCAAACATGATTAAATCTAAACAAAAACTTTTATTAGGCCGATCAGATGTATTAAAATTTTCATTTTAACTACAAATAAGCATTGAAGGATGAGGTATAAATAACATCTCTACATTTTGATCCTATACTATGTTCTGCTAATTAGATTACTGCAATCCTATCTTCTGTAGACTATAAATATCTAAATATTTCTTGCTTTTATTTGTTAGGGGCCATCCGTAAATTACGTCACACGCATTTCATGATTTTTGAACTCCCCGCGTCCTTGTCACAGCTGATGATGTCACATATTTTGCAATTTTATATCTAGAAATTATCTCGGAAATTATCAAATTAAAAATATTTTTAAGTTGTTCGTTAATAGTTCAAAGTTCGTGTTTTAATACTTAGATATATTAGATTTTGCAGTGAGACTGTCAAGAAATTCAGTACCCCTTCCACCCCTTGTAACACAATTTTAGTGAATCTAATAATCTTCTTAGGAAGTATTTTTTTATTATTTTAGATCCTTTAAAAATACTAAGTACTGAATATTATTTTCGTCCTGGCAGTGCTAAATATTTTTTTTACGCTAAAACATGTCAGACTGAATTCATTAAATCATTTTCGTTAATTTGTTGTTGTAAAAATATAGGTAGTACCTATATATTTATAACTTTTTTATTTTGAATTACTTTCTGTTAAATCCAAAATAATTAACCTGAGTAAATTGATAAGCAAATCAAAAACCCATGTATAGTTTAAATTTAAGTTTGTGATAAAATAAAATTCTAATTTAAGAGTACCCCACTTTTAAAGGTTATTTATGACTTTTCTGAAAGAGAGAAAAAAATATGTGCGTGTAGGTAAAGGTTAAATCTGTGCTCCTCTGGAGACACTTTTTCAAAATTTGAATCTGTTCTTCAAAAAAAAAAGAGGAGCATAGATTTAACCTTTACCTACACGTACATATTTTTTTCTTTTAAAAATAGTCAGAAATAAACTTTAAAAGTGAGGTACTACGAAACCCTTACATTGCAAAATTATTCGTCTGAAAGAAGAAATTAATATTTGTGAATGAAAACAATTTATAATATATTTTACTGATGTTTTACGAGGGATAAATAAATTTTACGTATTTGTACACCTATTTGTTTTACGTAAATCATTTCTGTAATCAGGGGTGACCAAAATTTTAGGGGTTCACAGTAGTAGAATATAGATCCCGGTACAGATGTAGGTAAAAAACTGTCAGTGTTTTAGAAAGGTATATTGTAAACTTTCTAAAACACCAAAAGTTTTTTTCATATCGTGGACTTACTGCAAACAGTGACCAAGTCAAATTTTATTTTATTTGAGTTAATATGACCAAATCACTTGTTAAAGTCAGATCTACCAAAAAAAAAAGTCATATTGATCGACTTTATTTAGTACTTTGAGGCAGACGGTGGTGTAGCGGTCTATCGCGCTTATATTCATTTATAGGCAAGTTTATGAGTATGAGACTGCTGGGTTTCGAATCCCAGACCAGACCATGTGGATTTTTAATTAAAATTGCATGGTTCGGTTTAGGATTTGATGTGTGGCGTATTAATAGAAATTCAATTTCTGTTGATATGACATGCAGATTAAAAAAATTCGCCATACATTACCGTCTCGATGATGGTGGGTGAGGTTTTCCGGGTTTTCCTCACCTGTAAGTCAAATAGCACCATCAATCATCTTTAAGTCGCCCCGGAGCGCCACGGCAAATAATAATAATAGCCGTCCCTTCCCCTACACAAGTCGTTCAGTCGACTTCAGGGGTTGAAATTCACTCGTAAGGGGGTGAATTAGGGAGAGTATTATTATTATAACTTTTTTTTTTGGTAGATCTTTCTTTAACAATTGAATTGGTCATATTAACTCAAATATTATAAAATTTGACTGCAAGGGTTTCATAGTACACTAATTTTACGGATTATTTTTTATTTTTACTAGAAGAAAAATTATGTAAGTACAGGTAAAAGCTGAACCCGTACCCCTCTGGAGTCACTTTTTGAAAATTTGAATTGATTTCTTTTGAAAAACATCTAAAAAATGTAGTTCTAACGAAAATAAATACAAATAAAATTGTTAGGAAGGAATAATATATTGTAATATGAGCCAAAATTTAAAAAATTTTACAAAAAGTTTCTTCTTGACACAGCAGAGTGATAGCTACTTTTTAGAATGTTTATACTTTTTTTTTCTCACTATCATTTGTGTTTATTTTTATATTGTTTTTTGTACGATGTCCTGTGGCGTTGGTAATACTCAGGGCTGGTGCTTTGATCAGTATCCACTGTTCACCAGTCCTTTTTGCAGCCTTCTTTGGCACTTTTTTTTCTGAATATTTTTATATGTATAAAAAACTGGAAGTTGCAAATAAAGTTTATTATTATTATTATTATTTCATTATTCAGTCATGCTCTAATCCTCCAAGTCCCTCTCTGTCTTATTTGGCCGTTGATTATAGTACATAATTAAATCCCTTAAGACCAAACATATGTGACGACTATGGCGAGGCGCTTTCTAGTAAATTCCAGATATAAAGAAATGTTTCTAGTATTGGTGAGAATTGGTGAAAATTCTAGTACCTTCGCCAAAGTTTTAAATATGTATATAAATATTGGTGGAGGAACAACACAGTCAATCAGTTGTATTTAGAATAAAGTATTGAACTGTGAAGATAAATAGTGAACAATTCATAGACATTCGAAATATACAGTGAGCATCATAAGTCTTACCCCCCTAACTAACTCGCTACTGGGGTCTTGTTAGGAAAATCGCCGAGACAGGTCGATTTTTGATTTCTACAATGTACATTTTTGCATGATTAGTTTGCCCCTAATTTCATCCCTTACTGGAGGGTAGCAACCCTTTCGAAAAATTTAAATTGCATGGGGTGGTGAGTGAGCTCATTTGAAAGGGGGTTTTATTCTCTATTCAACCGTGCAAAAAATTTTGAAATTTGCTTCATAACGTGTTGATTTATTAATGTTTAAAAATAACAAAACCTCACAAAATAGGAAAGCAACTAGACTAACAGTGACCTTCTAATGGCAAAAAGTCTTACTTCACGTCTGAACCAAAACCGAAATCATGCAGGGCCGAATTTTAATTCTAAGGATGAGTGCGCTACGTTAATTTCCGTTATTCTGAAACAACAATTAGTCGAGAATTAATGAAGCAAATTTCAAATTTTTTTACACGGTTGAATAGAGAATAAAACCCTCTTTCAAATGAGCTATCACTCACCACCCCATGCCATTTAAATTTTTCGAAAGGGTTGCTCCCCTCCAGTAAATGATGAAATTAAGAATAAACTATTCATACAAAAATGTACATTGTAGAAATCAAAAATCGACGTGTCTCGGCGATTTTCCTAACAAGACTCCAGTAACGAGTTAGATAGGGGGGTAAGACTTATGGTGCTCACTGTATATAAATTAGAATAGTATTGTTATAATATAAATGTTTAAATAAATTATTTCCAAATAAACTGTTGTTTACACAATATATAATTTTTACCTACAGGAGCATTTATTTTTCTTACAATAAAAAAAATAAGTTAAAAGCTTTTTCGCCTAAAGGGTGACACCAACAAAATGTATATCCTCGTGTATATCCTTTTCTACTATTCTAGTGATAAACAGTACACAAGTGATTTGAATTTATTTTGTTTTATGTCTGTACACTTGTTATTTTTTACATACAATAATTTCGCTCAATAATTTTAAATTAATTTTTTAATTTATTTATTAAAAGAATATATTCGAAATTAAAAGGTATACAGTGAGGTGTTAATGTATATTTTTTCGAACTAAGTAAATCATTTTTCTTGCTTTCGCACGTGTGGCTTTGATCTGTTGCACTCTTTGATACGTGCTGCGAAAAAATATTTTCTAAAAAGTTTGCCAATGTCTGTAGATGAGAAAAAAAACGAATATGATACAAGATAAAGTTGATTGTGCATTGTGGCACGATGAAAGGCGAAAACGTGTCACTACTTTAAAATTTGTAGACATTTGTAAAAAAACGAAATGTCTTCTTTAAAAAAATACGTGTGGCACTCGGGGACTGCCGCGGTAAAGCTATTGCATAGCATTTTTTATCAACTTATGCAATTATAATTATTTATTTATTTTATTTATGAAGTATTTTTATATTTTATGGAATATATCTTTTATTTACGTATTTGAAGAAAATTCTTCAAATAAAAGTTACTTGTTATATTATTATCTATAATTTTTGTTCTATACAAAATTTTCCTAAAATGGTCCGTATTCGAGAAATTTGACAATATGTAAAAAAAAAAATTTTTATAAAAATTGTTCAAATAAAAGTTGTTTGTAATATAATTCTCTATAATTTTTATCATATACACAATTTCTCTAAAATGGACCGTATTCGAAATATTTGACAAAATGTGTAAATTTTGAAATTTGAAGAAAACTCAAAAACGGATAAAGAAAAAAACATTAAATTTTAAACTTAAGTTTTATTTCGGCCTGACGTGAAATGATTAGATTTTAGACAAAGTCTGAACATCTGGGGGGTACTTTATGGGAGCCCGTTATTATATTTTATGGAATATATCTGTTATGTATGTTTGGAGAAAAAAATTGTTCAAATAAAAGTTACTTCTAATATTATTATCTATAATTTCTGCTTTATGTCAAAATTTCCTGAAATGGTCCGTATTCGAGAAATTTGACAAAATGTGCAAAATTCTGATTTTTATGAAAATTGTTGAACTAAAAGTTATTTGCGATATCGATCTCTATAATTTTTGTTTATACATGATTTTTCTAAAATGGACCGTATGGACCGTAATGAAAAAATTGTAGGAAATTTAAATTTTTCAGTATTTTCGTTTTCAATGAATATCTATAGAAAAATGTTTCGAGGTAGATGTATGTGGACAATGTATATATTTAGTTTATCCTCTAAACATTTATAGAGATGCTGCAATAGGTTGTACAAAATAACCGGAAAAAGCCTATAATAATTAAATAGGAAAGTCATGTGTTGGACACATATCAGATTTTTTTTATTCTGTTGATTAACCACTTACTTAGTTTGTATTTAGCCTGGTGTTTATTGTTTATAGGTCAACACGGGTCACCACCCTCATATTTTGTTTTTAATTTTTAATCGTTTGATTTGATGGCAAATACCTACCACATTTTCATATTTGTAAATTTTCTTCATATATCATCTCATTTCGGTGGTCCTTAAATTCATTTTACAGGATTTTTATAAAATACTTATCTATTGTAATTTTTTTTAATACTTATTTAGCAATTGATAGAGATATGTAGTTTAAAATATAAATAAACAATTTACTAAGATACCTGTTTTACCAAACGAAAGCATGATGAAAGACACCTACTTCATCAATGCCGTTTGCAATGCAATTTCTCGATCGAATTTTACACAATAAATAAACAGAAAACTGGAGTGTACTTTTACTTACCATCTATTATCCTAGTAACTGAAAAATACTTAGCACTCTCTCTCACTACCGATCACTAAAGTTCGACACAATCAAACTGTCACTACAAAACGTGTTATTTATTCCAATTAAATCGCATGTTAAAAATGTTTAGTTGTCAGTTCGATCAGCTGTTGTACAATGTTTTCAACCCAACGTTTCCTAGCACCTAGCCTAGCACTGAACTCCAAACTCCATTCGGATACGTCATGTTAAGAAGCTGACTGTTTTTATGCGAGGTTGCCGGTTCGTCGATACGTTATTTCTTTATGTTTTCGTTGTCTGTATTGCATATTCTTTGTATTCTCCAATTCTGCAGTAAACAATGAAATGCTTTTTAGCTAGTTTGTTGCACAGATGCAGACTTTTTGACAGGGAACGTATCGCAAAAAGTTGATACCAGTTTTTAGAAACGAAACTTATTGTAAATTTAATTTTAATAATAGCAAACGGAAAACCAAACAAGAAATATTTTTATTTTGTTTATTTGCACAAATGAAGGCGTTATAATAAAAATAGGACATGGATGCTAATTAATTTTTTCTAATTACCCTAAAAACCATCCAAAACATAAGAAATGAGTGCTGCTTAATTTTTCAAATCATCCTAAAAACTATCCCTGATAGTAGGTATTGCTAAAAGATAATGATGGTTCTTTGTGTTTTTTTTTTCAACAATTTAAGCACAAAAACCAAACATATTTTTTATTTGCACAAATAAAGGTGCTATAATAAAAATAAGAATGGATGCCGATTTAATGTTTTCTAAACTAAAAACTATAAAAAAAAAGTGTCCAACACATGACTTTTCTATCTAGTTATTACAGGCTTTTTTTCGGTTATTTTGTA
This sequence comes from Psylliodes chrysocephalus, assembly GCA_927349885.1. NCBI lineage: Eukaryota > Metazoa > Arthropoda > Insecta > Coleoptera > Chrysomelidae > Psylliodes > Psylliodes chrysocephalus. Next base: position 161,581 of record OV651819.1, read on the forward strand.
CAACCTATTGTAGTAAACATCTTTTAGTTGAACAATTTTCTTAAAAATCAGATTTTTTTACATTTTAAAAAATTTCTCGAATACAGTCCATTTTAGGAAAATTTTGTATAGAATAAAAATTATAGAGAATAATATTAGAAGTAACTTTTCTTTGAAGAATTTTCTTCTCCAAACATAAATAACATATATTTCATATAATATAAAAACTATCCCTATAAAGTATTCCCAGATGTTCCGACTCTGTCCAAAATCTAATCAGTTTATCTCAGGTCGTAATAAAGCATATATTTAAAATTTAATGTGTTTTTCTTTATCCGTTTTTGAGTTTTCTTTAAAATTCGAAATTTACATTTATTCTCAAATATCTCAAATACGGTCCATTTTAGAGAAATTTTGTATGGGACAAAAATTATAACAACTTTTATTTGAACAATTTTCATAAAAAAAAAATTTTTTTTACATTTTGTCAAATTTCTCGAATACGGACCTTTTTAGGAAAATTTTGTATAGAACAAAAATTATAGAAAATAATATGAAAAGTAACTTTTCTTTGAAACATTTTTTTTCCAAACGTAAATAACCGATATATTTTATAAATTATAAAAATGACCCTCTATGAAATACAGACACACACGCACACAGACATCATCGCGAAAATAGTCAAAACGGATTCAGGGGACCTCAAAACGTAAAAAATCGTGATTCCTAATATACGTTCCTTATCTGTATACAATAGGAAAGTAAAAAGAAATGAGTGCTACTTACTTAATTACTGAAAACCATTCCTGATAGTATTGCTAAAAGTTGATGGTGAGTCCTTTGAAAACGAAAGTTGTTATTCTGCTTCTGACCTCAATAATTTTAGTAGGCGAAAAAAATTTACTACCGTGCGTAAAGTACATACTTTTTTCAAAGTAAAGTAAAACTCTTTACGCACTAGAGAAAAAAAGTAAAATCTGACAAAAATTATACATAGCAACCAAATATAACGTTTTATTTTATATTACCATTTTTATGCTATATCCATCTAAGACAAATAAGTAAATTATTTTTGCTTATATCTATTTAGTGTCCAAATAAATTATCAACAGTTTTTTATTTTAATTATAATATTCTTTAATACTTTACGTACTAGTGAAAACAAATAACTTTTTCCTATGACTACTTAGAAAAGTGACACATGGAAAGTGCCCTATATCACACGCGTATGAATAAGAATTTACTTTTCACCCGTGTGCGAATATGCTACTTTCCGCATCAGCTGTCACAAAATGTCAAACGCATCATTTATATTTTGATCTATGTAAAGTCCATATTAATACTAAACTCGATATGATTGTTAAATTATTGAAATTGTTGTAAATTAGATCCTAGATATTTATCTTTAACAATTATTATTAAAATAATTTTAAAATAACTAAGTTATGTTTGCTTTTTATTCTGGTCAAACACATAACCGATTAGATCATTCAAATGACGCAAGGCAGAGTATTAAACTTTATCAATTTTGCCATTTGAGACCTGGCGAGCGACCGCGTTCAAATCCTTGCGGGGGCAGAATTTTTTGATTGTTTTTTAATTTTTTTTTGTTTTTTAGTTTTTTTTGTTTAGAAAATATGAAAATTGAATAAATACGATTATTGTTCATTATTTTTTAAATACATTTTAATTATTATAATAATACCAGGTTTTACATTTTTTGATGAAATTATTTTGTGGTCGTAGGAAAAATATTGTACATCACTTGTATGAAAAGTGATTTTCCACACTCGTGTGATAGTTGCACTCGGCTTGTGCCTCGTGCGACAATATTTCCCATACGTGTCAAAAATGTCACTTTCCACACTCGTAATGTAATATACTATTATATTACTAATATTAGTGAATAATGTGTACGGTAGTGGAAAAGATATTGTATACAACTCGTGTGTAAAGTCCCTTTTTTGACTCATGTGATTGTCGCACTTGCCTACTGCTCGTGCGACAACAGTGATATTCGTCACTATTTTTTTGCGCAAATTAGAAGTGAGTGCTGGTTATTTTTTTTTTTTTTAATTCCTAAAAAACATTTAAAAAGTAAGAAATTATTCTAAACATCCTTCATAACCAATGTAGGACAAAACTTCGCAAAAAAATATAAATTCAAGCTACAAAAGTAAAAAACTACAAGTATTAATTCAATTTTTCTTACTCCTACAAATATAACTGAGGTAAAAAACACCCTAAATAATTTCTTAGGCATGATGGAATATAAGCAGAAACATGTTATTGTGTTTTTGATTTCAATAATTTAAGTTGAATACAGCACCACTTATAATTTTGAAACAAGGATATTTCAAAAAGTAATTTTGTTAAAAAATTTAAATTTTTAGCAAAATAAATTAAGTAATACGGTAATACTATCTAGATGTCCATACATTTTAAAGTTTTAATTCCTTTTAGTTTCCGAAAAAAAAAAATCAAAGAGCTTTAAATTTTGAAATATTATAATGAAAATAAATGCATTCCTCAACAGCACTATTCTTAAGATAATCCCGAAATTTGAGCTCTTAATGTCTTAATGATTTTTTAAAATTCGCCGAAATTAGTAGCTAAAACGCCTCGTTAAGTGCTGCCTTCTGGTGTAAACTGGTGTAAATCATTGCAAGAAACGAATGATAACTGAGAGTGTCATAAGAGTGTCATAAAAACCTTTTTTTACTACTGATATTGTAAATTTGTAAAATATAGAGGTTGTCAACGAAAGTAGCTTTATTACAAAGAAAATATTGGTTTTCCAAATTTTGTAGTCAAAAATGTTAAAAACGGTCAACAAAAAAACTTGGGACAATTTAACTCTAAGCCCCTCTCCTAATTTACCCCCCTATGAAGGATGATCAAAAACTGGCGTTTAGTCCATTAGATAGAGCATAAAAAGTTTAGCATTTGTACCAAATTTCACTTAGTTATCTTTGAAAGTTTAGAAAATATTTACAAAAATGTGTCATCAGGACTTCACTTTTAACACCCTATATCACGGAAACAAAACGTTTTCGGACCTATGTTTATATAAACTTTTACTCCTATTTTAGGATGTAGATTACGCTGTTAAAACATGACCGTCTAATTTCGGGACACCCTGTATAAGTACTCGTAGTTGAGAGGTTAGCAAACATTGTTAAAAATATTCTACAATATTTAATTTATTTACAAATTTTTAATCAGAATCAGACCATCTGGAGCCACTTTCATTTTACTTGTTGCGTCGATATGTAAAAAAATATTATCAACTTTGAATGCATTGTATTAAAAATACTTAATTTACATTGTAATCACAATGTTTACTACAAGTGGCGATAAAGATTTATAAAAGTGTCGCAATTCATTCTTAGTAAACAAAAAAAATGTATTACAATAGCGGCTTGATTACTAGTTCTCATAATTCATCACACTTTACACGGTAAAGTCGGAAAAAACAAAGAATTTATTAAAATTGCGCATTGCACAGGGTCTTTCATTAATTCTGGAATTATATCAAAACCATTAATCATTATTCTAGTAACAGTAATAGGTACTTAACTTCATTTTTAATGGTAAAGAAATAGAATCAAATGGTATGGTTAATAATTTTGATCAAGTTTTTTTTCTAGTATATTCATAGATTCCAACGAAGTATAATAATTGCAAGGACGAACTTGTAAATACACTGTAGATAACAAAAAATAGAAATGTTATACCAGCAATTATTTATTAATTTTTTTACAACAGTTTTGTTTTGATTTTATATTTTAATGTAAATTAAAATAAAAAATGACTTAATGACAATTAAACATAAATCTGCAATTAAATCAAGGAACTTTGTTTCTTATACGTACCCAATTTTATTACCATAATGAGGGTCATATTTTAATTGAACTTTGATTAAAAAAAAATCTGTATTTTTATATAACATGAACATACATTTATCATCTTATAAAAAAATAAATTTTATTTTTATCATAAGTTATAAATAATTGGGACGATCGAAATTATTTTTGTAATAATTTTAAAGATCAGGCTAAAATATGGGAAAACGAATGTGAAATAATAAAGAATAAAGTAATTTTGAGAGGCCACCTTGTTGTAGGCAGTAATCAAACCATTTATTTCATCATGATTCAGATACTAAATTATAAAAAATAAAATGCAAAATGGATTTTCATAATGGACAACGAAAGTATAAGTATAATATTTATGAGCAGAGATTGATAAAAAAAAATCATTAATATTTTTTGGGATCTAAAGCGATCTATCTATACCGACTTAAGCAGACTATTTTTAATATATTTATGTTTATAAGTTGGGTTAAATCGTGTTATTTTTATCTACAGGAGTCTCAGAAGTCTATAGTTTTTGCGTTTTTGGTTTAAGCTGTGTCCCAACCTTCTCTCATAAGATTTATTTGAATGGTCTAGTTTTCAAATGCACCTCCTAAAATGGATACAAGTAAAATTGAATTATTGAACTAGAATGAAGATATAGGGTGTCCAAAAAAGTAAGACAATCCGTTAACCATAGATTTCTTAGGTCAATGTAATAAGCATCTGTTATTTTTTCGATTGGAACCATCATGTTCAATATACAGCTAGCGCCCTCTATGAGGTAGGTAATATTTAGGCTCAAATTATGATTTGTCATCCCAAAAAACCTTGGTGTACCAATTTTAAACCATATAATTAATAAAATGATGAAAATATAATGAAAAACGTATTTTTTAAAATTACACTGATCTAAGGAATCTATGGCTAACGGATTGGCCTAATTTTTCGGGACACTCTGTATAATGCTTGACATACTATATTACACTCTTCGCAGTTTAACAGTTACCTCAAAATCAATAGGCTTCATCCTGAATAAAGCTTGATTTTTTCTGAAGACTTTAATTTAATATCGTTTTTTAGTTTCTGAGTGATTAGCATTGCCATTAGCATATTTTTAATAAAAGGCTCATAAATTGTAAAAATTTTTCTCTCGGGGAGGCCATGGCCCCCATAGCTAGGGTTGCCAGACGTCAAGCTTTAGGCGTTATTTTCCTCGCTTTTTGACTTGCATGTACGTACGCTCAACTCCACAGTACGAAAATGTCCCGCTTTTGACAAAAATGCCACTCTTTTTATGCAAATGCCAATCTGTTTATGCCGTAAATAAAGAGTAGGAACTGGATTTACAGAAAAATACAAGCTCCCTTCTTGGAGCCGCCCATGGTGTGAAGAGTGTAATAATAAGCATTATCTCTTACCAATTTTAAGAAAAAGAATTGACTAATTTTTATGCACATTACCTTAATACAAATTTCCAAAATAAAAAAAAGGTACAACAAAAGTATTACTAGAATAGTAATTTTGTAAATAAAAGTTTATTTTTATTCTGTTACAATCAATATTTATTTTTGTTTCAAAGAGAACTACACGTAAGTATTGTAGGTCAATCTTCGGTTAAATTAATTATCCATGGTTCACTGCACCGAGGTCATTGACAACTCTCCATAGACATTCTCATAACCTTTATAACAGTATCCTAGATACCCGTACGACGTGATACAGCCGGCAACGTTGCTTTCCCCCACGTTCGTCAAATCGAATCCTGGTGTTTTGGGTTCGTCCGCACCGAATCGGGCATTGTCGTGTACCATTTTGGTCTATTCTAAGCGTTAGAACTATACTATTTCGGTCCTAAATGACATTGGTGCAATTGCACTAAGGACTTACATGTCCTTTGCTGTATGTTTTTGAACTGATGCAGGTGCGGATTGTTGTTTTTCAGAGACCCGCAAGCGGAAGAGTTTCCTGCGAATTTATTTTGAAAGAAATACTAGTTATAAGCGATATAAAAATTAGTAATTTTTGCTATAAGAGTGGATAGATGGATCAATCGACTGAGGGTGGGTTTATCAATCCACGATTAAATCATTTAGTTGTTGAATTATTTGAAGGGATGATTGTAAAAACATAATAAGCCGCACTTTTAAAAATTATGGTTTTTTTACTTCATGACAATAAAAATAAGGTTACAAAAGCTTGAACCAAATGGAAATTCTTCAACAAATACCATAATTAGCTGAAAAATCAAGTTATTGCATTATAACGAAGTTCTAGTAGTTATAGAAGTTTATTTTACCATTTAAAGATGTGTTTCTTTAATAAATTAATGTTGTGGCTTATCATGTTATTCCAATAAGCCCTTCATTTATTAGTAGGTATTCGACTTAATCTTAACTGTAAGTCAAAGTGTCGGTTATTATAACAGACGAATTATTTGTTTTTGTTCTTTGTCCATCTTCTTCTTTTACACAATATGGTCCTAGAGACGGTTTAAAGATGTATGAGTTAGCTTCCACTTTTTCGCAAACTTGCTCTAACCCGACATTCGTTTGTTCTCAGACGTTTAAAATGCTCTTCTTCCCGTAAACCTTCAGGATCTACTAGACTTATTTGCACCCCCTACACATATGATAAACCTTACACATCTAAATACCACAAAAGAAATCAACTAGATTACTTTTTGTAAATTACCCTGAAAGGAGGATAACTCCTATATAACAAGGAATCAGAATAATAATATATCCCAGAAAATATAATAATCTTTCGAACTATCACTTGATCACCTTTCAAATTTCAATCAAGGGGATTGCTACTTACCCAAGAGTAAAAATAATATAAACATTTTCCGCAAATTAGTTGTCATCTCCGTAACACTTATGATGAGCAGTCAACATACTTTGATTTTCTTTTACTATACAGACAATGGTCGCACTGCGCAGCTTTCTGAGTGCCTTTTAAAAGGAGATAGAAAACTCCGCCATTTTGATCCCTTATTACGTGTTGCCTACATCTTGGCGCAATATTTTTAATAGGTGCGTTTTAATAATCCGCTTCTGCTTCAGAATTGTCGGTTTTCTTGTTTTAATCTGACAGGTTAAAACGACTAAACCGACAATTCCGGAAGCAGAAGCGGATGATTAAAACGTACCTGATATTTTGCCTGCTGCTGTCAGTGTCAGTGAATATTATTTTTGGAGTCACAGTTTATTGCTAACTGTGGCATAGGAATCAAAATGGCCGCGCCCTATGTTGGGCGTGTCGGACCTCTCTCTTGCACCGTATAGTAAACGTAATCAAAGTATGTGTGAGCAGTGCATACATATTTTTATATTGTTTCACAATTTAGGTTAAGTTAAAGATAATATTGACAAATAAATTAACAATAAATGTCAATGTATTACATTGGATCTGGACAGGGGCGACTCGTGGCCAAAATTTTGGGGGTCACAGTAGAAGAATATAGATCCCGGTACAGATATAGATAAAAAACTGTCAGTGTTTTAGAAAGGTATATTATAAACTTTCTAAAACACTGAAAGTTTTTTTTAAACATCAGTTCTGATACCTATATTCTGTCACTGTGAACCCCCAAAATTTTGGCCACGATCCGCCACTGGATCTGGATATGACCTTTTTCAGATGAGGAGCAACTTTGTTATTTCGTATGGAATATTTTAAAATTCAAAAAAACTCTTCTTTTTCTTTCTAAAAATATAAGAATGGGACACAGAACAACTGAAGATTATCTGATTAAAAATATGAATATTTAGATAAAATATTACTGGTTTTAGAAATACAGGGTGTTAAAGTTAAAAATATAAACATTATTAATGGCTATAATTTTTTTATTTCTCACTATAATTTTACTAAAATCAGTAAACTTTTTTGGTGTCATAAGATACAAATATCAGCAGAACAATCAGTTAAATAAACTTTGACAGTAGCGTACGACATGGATAAGTAACACCTTCATCGCCTCTAAATTTTACGACACTGTCCAAAAACTTATTTGGACTACTTTTACTTAAAAAAACTAAAAGTGGTTGACTTTTACATTTTTTGATGTTTTTTTAAATAAATCATATACTCTTGTTGTGAACTCATAAAGTGATTTATTAATTTATTTTTGGCGCAAAATTTAGAAGAGATGAAGGTGCTACTTAATCATGCCGTACGTCACTGACAAAGTTTATTTAAGTGATTTTGTTGCTGATAGGTGCTTCTTATGAAACCAAAAACGTTTGCTCAGTATGATTTTTAAAAAAAATCAAAAATTATAAAATTAAAAATAAACTAAAATGAAAAATACCCACCTTTGAGTGTGAATATCTCGAAAACTAACCACTTTATGAGTTCCCAACAAGTGTACATGATTTATTTAAAAAAAAAAACATCAAAAATGTAAAAGTATAGTCCAAATAAGTTTTTGGACAGTGGCGTAAAATTTAAAGGGGATGAATGTGCCACTGGCAAAGTTTATTTAACCAATTGTTCAGCTTGTAGGCGTATCTTATGACACTAAAAATGTTTACCAATTAATAATTTTTGAATTTTCATCTTTAACATCCTGTATTATGGAAACCAGTAATATTTTTTCTAATCATGTTACGTTTAATCGTCTTATTTTTAATCAGATAATATTCTGTAACAGTTTTTTGGTTCTGTAAAAAAATTTGAGCGATTTAAAGTAATTGCTACGTTACTTTAGAGTAAGTATTGATTTGAAACAATAAAAAATATTAAAAAATATTTAGTGCACTTCATTGACGGTTGAAATTGCTGACCATTTACTACTGTAACACATTTATGTACCTACCTATTTATATTTTATTAAACATTTTTTAAATAAACTATTACATGTTCAGTGTAAAATTGTTCCCATTATACTTCAGGTAGCCCTGTATAAAAAAAGAACATTTTCAAAATCAGTTGGAGGTATTTAGGTTCTTTTTTCTTCTTATGGTTCCATACCCTTTCTATAAGAAGAAATCTCTAGCCTTTGCCTAATTAATAATATCTAATATATGATCCTTCCCTTTAATTTCTCCTAAATCAACTATTTATTTTATCTAGGTATCTGCATTTAAATGGAAAACTCAGAAAAACATACTCAGTAAGGAATATTAAATTTTCCAATGAGCTGACACAATTCATTTTTATAAGATTATGAATACTCACGAAACATGACTGGTAAAATCTTGGAATGTTGAAATTAAAAATTACTAGAAATTGAAACTTTTCCAACGGCTAGATCCTGTACTGACAATGTATGATGATTTGATTTTGTGATTTTAATGGCGGACAGTTAGGTGCAAAGGTACGACGATGACCCAGTACACAAGCATGTTTTACTAATCATTTTAAATTGATTCAAGGAGAATAAGGAGATAACCGCCTACTAGTTTTTCTTATCTTTACTATTAACACTTTGTACCAACAACTATTGTTCACGTAATTGCTATTATTATTCAATTAATTGAACTTGTTTAGTGAAAAAAAATATATCCAGTAGGTACATAATTGGATTTCAAGCCTCATGGCGATTCAAGCAATCCTATATACAGTAGATACCTAATAATTACATCTGTATATAACACTAGTTAACTCAAAAAGGTATTAATCTGCCAATGAGTATGTCCAAAACTTGTCAGATTTAAAATTTAAGTTAAACTTACATCAGTACAAAGTTAGTTTGGGAGCTAGACGGTTTGAAGTTACAAAGGTTACAATTTTAAAATCGTTTCTCCATTATAAATTTAAATCAAATCATACCATTCTGAAAAAAAAAAAAAAACGTATCAAATTTATGACTAATATTAATCCATAGATGTAGAACTTGTTTTTATCAATAATTGCTCATTTTAAATTTCTACGCCAATGGAAGAAATGGAGTTTAAGTTTGAAATTTGGACTTCTTAAAACATTTACTACAAAAGAAGATATCACAATGTAATAGACTCGATTACTTTTTATGGTTTTGGCGAAATTTGTATTTTAATAATTTGGAATGTAGATTTCACAAAAATTATTTACTAAAACGTATAAAAATAATAGAGATTTCATAAAAAATAATTCATCTATTAAGTCTGTAGAACGTGGTGCTCAAGTGTGAGTACTGTTGATTCAAGGGGTTTCAAAATTTAATAAAAATTGTAGTGGAGCTCTATCGTGTATAAATCTCATATCTATCTGAAGTTGGTGAGGTAAATCATCTAACAAATCTGGCAACGTATTTTATTATAGATGTTGCAAATAATGTTTCCCGGTAAACTTTGTGGAAAAATGATAGGACCAACAATATAAAATTGCCAACATTGATTTTGAATTTGTGTTGAAATTTGGGATACCTGTATAGCTTGCGAATTTTCAACTGCTTAGATGTGTTTATTATTAGTTATCCCTCTTTTTTATAAATACGCTCCACCAGTAAATAAATTCTTTTCAAAGTACAGTTCTCTATCTTTTTGCATATTAAAAAACCAACAGAAACCCAGACGAATTTCAGGATCATGGATTAATAGATCTTAAGGTATGGATATAGCAATTGTTCTTCAAGTACTTTATGAACGACATGTTTACATACTTCTAATTCCCTACTTGTTCGTGTAAAGTATAATCTTCTTTCTATAATGTCTTCAACTTCTGGAATGTTCGATTTCAAAGCTGATAAAGGTAACTGCCTAGATATTATAAACACAGATAATTACTTACACAAAGTATATGAATTTTTGTCTAACAACGGTTTTATTGTTGTAAACAATATTCCTCTACACAAATTTATCAACCTTTTTAAATCCACTGTCAATAAAAACAATAAATTTTTCATTGATAGTAACATTAAATATTTTAATAATTTCATTCTTAAGACCCTTTCCGATACGGCGTACACTGTAGTGTACATTGATTTCAAATACTAGTATTAGACTTTTTCCAAATAAATTTACTGTAATACAGGGTAGTGTTGTATTTTAAATTTCGTCCAGAAGACATCGCATCATAATTAAGGTATGCGTTGTATTGTTTTGTGTAATCCTACCATTTACACAACAGATTTTTTCACGTATGTGTATAATCTTCAATTTGTTTCAATTGTAACTTAAGTTTATTGTTTGTTTATTTGGTTGCTATATTTTTTTGTTGTTGGATTGTGATTTGAGGTAAGTAATTCACTCTGGAACTTGATTCCAATAACACTCTTAGATCTTGCCATTACACGTTTAAACAACAGCTTAAAGTTCGATATTTACAGAAAACCCACTCAAAAAGATCACTAAACTTAATCAACTTAATTTCTAATAATATGTCTGTTTTATATTGTTATGTGCACCACTGACTCCACTTACCACTCTCCAATTTTAATTTTAACAAATAAATCAACGTTATAAAACAACTAGCTGTTATTAATGTTAACCCCTCTATTATTAATTCTGTTATCAACAAAGTCAAGCTTAAACAGAGGTCCCAACAGGCCAACAATTCTTCTAACGATCCTTCAGATAATTTTTCATTCTTTTCCATTACCTTTTTAGAGAAAATTTCAAATGGCATTCCAAATGTTTTTAAAGATTTTAATAATTTTCTTTACAAAAATATATGGTTAAATATTTGGTTATTTGAAGTACTGACAACAAGTAGATAATACAGCTGCAACTGCAACTAGGGATAAAAAATAAAATAAAACCATATTATGGTACACTTTGTTACGTTTAAATTTGTTTGTAAAGACTTTTTCACGAGTATCAACCATTATCACATAATGGAAAAATGGACACAACTTTTTATGTCCAAGAGTTAACACTCCTTGTAGAGCCCACGACTTTTGATATATTCATCTCCAAACACCTCCGAACTCCCAAAATTCGAAAAATAATAGATGAAATAAAACATTTTATTTAATTGAAAACAAATCAAAGATGGTTATTATTTTATACAATTTCAGAATCATAGAAAGTCTCAAGTGCAAAGTATTTACAAATAATTTATGTATGAGTAGTTGGTACAAAGTTCAATCTTTAAAAAACTTGTGTAGATCAGATTCGTTTACCTTGACCTTTAATTGATATGTTATTTTATATTTTAAATCATCATGTAAGTTCTAAAACCTGTACATATATGTACTAAGTAATATAAAAACTTTAATTAAATATTTCAAAAAATTCTGGCATATCTTGTTAAGACGTGAACTTAAACTCAAAATAAAGAAACACTATTTAAACAAAGAAATATGGTAGATTAATGTAAATATTTAAAAACTTCACTAATTATAATTAAACATCCTATATTTTATCAACAAAATAAACATCAAAACTTCATATTTTAATAATGTATGTAGAGATGAAGAAAACAGTCCTTTCTATCTTAAAATGTAGAATATAATTCTACAAAATATTACAATTTTATGTGGCAGATGATGAAGTAATTACTTCAAAACCACTCTAAATTTTCTTAAAAAATACTTATATTGAAAGATACAAAGAACTATTCTTTATTTAGTTCTACATTTATCATTTACTTACACAAGCTATCCACTATTCTTTATTTAGTTCTACATTTATCATTTACTTACACAAGCTATCCACTTATCAATTAAAAATCTATGTATCCAAAAATAGTAACAAATTTAACTAGCTTCGACAAATACACGATCTTTTTTGGAACTGACCTGAAACAAAATTTTAATCACAAAATATGTAGAGCAGTGTTTGTTTCTCAAACTTTTTTGGCGACGGAACCTTTTTGAAAAGCGAAATATTTGACGGAGCCAAAAAGGTTCTCAAGCAAATTCATATCCTTTCTTAGTAAATTCTAAAAAACAGTTCTCCCTTCCTCATAGTACGCTTCCCTTTTCTTTTATTATGACTATTATTTTCTTCCCGGAGCCCCCACAAAGGATTTGCGGAGCCCCAGGGCTCCGCGGAGCACACTTTGAGAAACACTCATGTAGAGAGACTGAAATAAACAAAGCAGCAGAAATTCGGAGGTTGTGTATTTTACAGAATTTGTAATAATTAAATTATTATCTGTTGTTTGATGATTTTGTTTGTATGCACAGGTAAATGGTTTTTCATAACTGCTGAAGGAGATAAAAAGGTTTTGTTGAAATTGATTGTAAGTAAATGGTGATTAAATCAGAAATAGTAATTTTAGCATACTTTTCTCGACAAATCATTAAAAAAATTATATATATTTTCAGTAATATCCTATTGTAGTAGACCATTAATGTAAAGCAAAAAGATAAAAAAACCACATAACTTATAAAATGTTCTTCACAAGTCTTTGCATCCTATTATATCTACCAACCATGAATTGAGCTCCATCAGTGGAAATTCCGATACAATTTTTCCACTGAAAGTTTTCGCTGAGAATAGCATCATTTGTAATTATGAATAACTGTAGGAATTGCTCTTCCTGGTATACTATTGTAAAAGGGCAAATCCACTGAATGGTAAATAACTTTCCAAATTCAGATTCAAGCTGTTGGTGAATATATTGTTAATTCTTGGTTAAATTGTATAGTTTGAGTCCAGTGGCAGTTTGCCCGTAAGGGCACTTAGGCACGTGCCCTAGTATAATAAACAAAA